>BHFT01018169.1:0-18158 GCA_004320025.1 Laticauda laticaudata | reverse complement strand
GGGGGGATTAGCTTTAGTGAATACACAACAACTGAAATTTTGATCCAAAAGTAGATGAAACTGGTTGAGCAGTTTATATATAGGATGAGAGAGAAAGTTTCCTGACTTATTTTATTTACGTTCCTGTGTTTGATATGTTGATAAGTAACTCAAAGCGGCAAATTCCTCCCATTTTCCCCTTAACAACAACCCTGTGAGGTGAGCTGGGCAGAGAGAGAGGGAGGGAGGGAATGAGAGAGAGGGAACAGGGAGCCCGGTGTGATGGGAGAAGCCTCTGCATTAAGGTTTTGAGTAACGTCCGGATGGATCCAGCATGTGAGAATCATTTGTGGCCCTGGATCGCGAGAGCCGTTGGAGTCCAGGCCGGGGCTTCCTGACAGTGGTCAAGCAGTGGTCTCTCTGCAGCTTCCAAAAATGGAGGCATTTATGTGATATATTACAATATATCAGGTAAAGGTTCCCCTTGTGCTAGTTGTTTCGGGCTCTAGGGAGCAATGCTTATCTCTGTTACAAAGCCGAAGAAGAGCCAGCGCTGTCCAAAGACGTCTCCCTGGTCATGTGGCTGGCATGACTAAACGACGAAGGCGCACAGAACGCCGTTACCTTCCCACCAAAGGGGTCCCTATTTTTTCTACTTGCATTTTTTTTTACGTGCTTTCGAACTGCCAGGTTGGCAGAAGCTGGGACAAGGAACGGGAGCTGACTCCGTTATGCGGCGCTAGGGATTCGAACTGCCGACCTTTCTGATTGACAAGCTCGGCGTCTTAGCCACCAAGCTACCGTGTCCCCTATTTTATATTATATCATATTGTATTTATATTATATTTATTTTATATTATATTTCATTTCTTTATTGTACTTCATTTCATTTTGTTATATATTTATATCATATTTATTATATTTTAATTTCTTTATTGTATTTTATTTCATTATTTTATTTCAATTGTATTTTATTTAATTTCATTCTATTTCATTTCATTTATTTTTATTTTCTATTTCATTTTATTACAGTATTTCGTTATATTATTTCATTTATTTCTATTTTACTTATTTTTATTGTATTGTTATTTTTTTACTTTATCCCATGTATATGCCGCCCACCTCCCCATCAAGCGACTCTGGGCACCATTTCCCTTGCAGCTTGACATCTGGCGATGGGCTGCCCCAACCTGGGGTCTTCAAGAGGGGTCCCCCCATATGAAGGTAGCCAGGTCCCTGAGAGAGCCCTCCAGTGGTGGCCACTGCTTTATCTTGTGGGGATGAGTTCCCCGGTTGAATTATCCTTCCTGCTCACGGTCTCTTCCTCTTGAACGTTCTTGATGTTTTTCCCTGCCACTTTCTCCAGGCCAGGCCCGATTGGATGGACCTCAAGGGTACCCTTCCTTTCCCACTGTTCTGACCTAGGCTTCTCCCAACAGCATGAAGCCGAGTCCTCATCCCGCCCTTTTATTTGATTCACAATGATTTCCTCTCCAACCAAAGTCTTGGCCAACAGTCTTCCATGAAAGCTTCAGTTACAAACCTTTATCAGGCTTGGAAGAGGGGCAGTGCCGATATCTTTCAGATTTGCGCGACATATTGTGAAAGCGTGCGGAATGAACCGATTGTTCCTTGAAAGCGCATCTCGCCTTTCCGCTCTCTTTTATTTCCTAGCGGGAGGGACATTTGACCATTCCCTGTGCTATAACTACCAACGTGGGCCTCTTGTTCCTCACTCTTCCTTCATCTCTGGCAAGGCTCTGTGCATGCGCACCTGGAACCAGGCTCCAGCTGTTCTTCTTCACTACTTATTCCGATCAAAGGCAGCTGATAATGTCAGAGGCCCTGGCACATCTCTGCTGCCGCTGAAGCATCGTCAAGAGCCTTCCCAGATCCAGGACTGCCGTGTTCCTCCAACCTCTCATGTCTTCGTCTGCTGCCAGCTCTGCGACGGCGGTGTCGGGCCCACGACCCACCTTTTCCTAAGCTGCCCCATGCTTATCAGAGTGGAACAGTTCTGCTCCTGGAGGACAATTGGTAGTAGAGACACACCCCATTGAGGGATGAGGTCGTAGCAGGGCATCTGCGGAGTATGATTTCGTGGGACAGTTTTGTGGAACGGAAGAGTTGCTGGGGAAACGGGTGGTCCCAAATTCTGAGGGGCCTTTGCATTTCCAAATGACAAGACAAGCTGAAGGGGGGCAGTCAGAGGGTGGTGTAGGCCTGTTCAACCACATCATAAGCAGGCAGACAGGAGCAGGGGGCATCTACCTGATGATAGTTTTGCATCAGGGTGGCAAATTTTTATTCAGCTATAAGTTGATGTTCTGGAGGCTTCTCCTTTTGGGACAACATGACTGAATGATGAGCAATCTCCATAAGACTTTCTTGGTTGTGTTTCCTTTGAAGAAGTTTCACTTCTCTCAAAGAAGCCTTCTTTTCAGTTCTGTGGTTAAGGTTGAATGAAGAAGCTTTGGATGAGAATTAAAACATTAAAAAATAAAAACCAAGAAGGTCCATTGCCTTTTGGAAAGCACTTTGGGACTACCTTAAACAGTCAAAGGGATATAGGAGGTCTCAGCTTTCAAGTTCTTTAGTGACAATCGTTACAATGGCATGGAAAGAAGGGATTTGGCTTTTGCTTCCACTATGACATTGCCATTCTCGTGGTCATCGCCGATCCAAAGTCAACCAGATCTGGCAACAGACTCACTTCAACAGTGTCCCGGGATCTCCTTTGCGACTTCTGACAAGCAATAGTCCAATGGGGAGCTGATTCACTTAACAACGGGTTTCTGACCTTAACATTGACAACGCGATTGCTGAAGCAAGGGCGGCAAGCAGGTGTAAAATAGGGACAAAACTCATGAGCAACCCGGTCCACTTTCGTGTTTTCGGAGTGGGTTGGGATCAGAGGGCGAGCAATAATAATAAAATGTTCTTGGGGGGGGTGGGGTGTTCGCTAGTGACGGTCATCCTTTTTCTGTTGGGGGATATTAGTTCGCATTTTCCTGCCGGGGCTGGGGGGGGGCGACAGGCAAATTCTTGGAGTGCGACTAACGTACAAGAGGATTTTTCCATCTTGGATAGCCTTTGCACGGCACCGTTCACTTACTTAGATGCGGAGAAGGTCGATGCAGCCACTTTCCAAGGGGTGGGTGGTTGGGGGGTTCATAAGTGTTATGACTTGGGGAGTCACGCTGGTGGGAGAGCTTGCGGGCTTGCTTATCTGCTTCTTCTTTCCTCCTCTTTTCTCTTTCTCCTTCCTTTCTTCTCTCTCTTCTGTCTTTCTCCTTCTTTATTCCGTCCCCCCATTTTTCTCCTTTCTCTCCCAACTGTCTTCCTCCCTCCCATCCTTTTCTTTTCTTTCTTCTCTCTTGTCTTTCTCTTTTTTTCCCTCCTCTTTTCTTTCTTCTCCTTGCTCCTCCTTCTGTCTTTCTCCTTCTTTATTTCCTTCCTTTTTCTCTTTCTCCTTATTTCTTCCTCTCCTCTCGCTTCTGGTGTTTCTCCTTCCTTTAACTGTCCATCCTGCCTTTTCTCCTTTTTCCTTGCTTTTCCCCTCCTCTAAATCTTTCTCCTTCGCTTTACTTCGGTCCTCCTTTTCTCTTTCTTTTCTCCTGTCTTCCTCCTCTGCCCTTGTATCCTTTCTCTTCTTTCCTCCTTTTCCTTCCTTACTCTCTCCTGTGCTTTCTCACTGTCTCCCCTCCCTCCACTTTTCTACTTTCTTACCTTCTTGCCTTCCTCTTCTGTCTTTCTCTCTTTATTTCTCTTTTCTCTTTCTCAATTTCTTCCTCCTGTCTTTTCCTCCTACCCTTCTTCCTCTTTTCTCTTTCTTCCTTCTTTTTTCTCCCTCTCTCCATGCTTGCCCTCCTTCCTCCTTCTGTTTGTTTACTTCTTCTCTTCTTAGTTTCTTTCCTTCCCTCCCTGCCATTTATGTAATCCTGCTTAGCTATTCACGCGGGATGTCATATCCCCCCCCCCAGCGTGGCTATTATCTGGGAATGGCTGGAAGAGGCTTCTTATTGCAGGAGGAAGAATGGAATAGCAGGAGGCCAAATGGAGAGAACATGAAAAGCTCCATGCGCAAGGCACATTTCCCTCCCCATTCCAATCGCCCTGCTCACGTCACCCAAGAAGCCGTCTTGAGTGCAGTGACATTCACTTCTAGCCAAAGGGGAGGAGACCGTAGTCTTCAATGCTGAGCTTTGAGGACATGTTCAAATGTTCGGGGCCTTTTACTTCTCTGCATAGAACTCAAAACATTTCACGTATACCTTGGGGTAAGTTAAAGCTTCCCCTCGCACATATGTGCTGGTCATTTCTGGCTTTAAGGGTGGTGCTCACCTCCATTACAAAGCTGAAGAACCAGCGGTGTCCGAAGACATCTCCACGGTCATGTGGCCGGCATGATTAAATGCCAAAGGCGCATGGAACATTCTTATCTTCCCACCAAAGTGGTCCCTATTTTTCTACTTGCATTTTTTTACATGCTTTCGAACTGCCAGGTTGGCAGAATCTGGGACAAGGAACGGGAGCTCACTCCATTACGCGGCGCTAGGGATTCGAACCGCTGAACTGCCTGATCGACAAGCTCAGCGTCTTAGTCACTGAGCCATGGTGCCCCTTTATATCTTGAGCTATTCCCATCAAAAATCATTTCCGAGAAACTTCAGAGTCGATGGACGGTACTATAAACCTATGGATTATTTTTCCAAACATTCTTTATTTATTGCAAAATCCTCAGCCCTTTGGATACCCTGTCAAGTTCATTCACCCTATTGTTAATTTTTGTTGAATTGATAGAAATCTAAACCCTGTAAATCTGGTCGCAGTCCTTTGTGGCCGGCCACCGGAGACGTTGGATTTCTGGCTGGGATCGGGGAAAAAAAAATTTTTTTGCACATCTTCAGAGATATTCTTGCACTTCGTCAGATATATACTGTATTTTTGCTTTGTGCACACCTGATAATTCAGGCAAACTCTAAAACCTGGTTTTCCTTTAAGACTTCTTCCCGCGGTGCAGTCAGTTTAAATTCCTTTTTGTGGCTGAATCTCTATTAAAAAAAAAATGACGGTGGCCCTTTAAACCTGTTTTTAGCCCGTTTCTCAGGCGGGATTGTCTTGGAAAGCTTGTAAACCAGGGGTTGCTGATCGTGGCTTGTGAAAGTGACACTCTCCCGCTGTGGCAGACAAAACTGAACTCCCGGAGAGCGAGGATTGGGCTGTGCTTGTTAGAAAGACTTGTTTCCTGGGCACGCATTTGGAAAGCCCAGGTGTGCGTAAAAACCAGGGGATCACACTCCTTCACTGCCAGGCCTTCCTTTCCCTCTGTTCTCATGCCAAGCTTCTCCCCAAACAGGGTGCAATTTGCGAGCATGGCATTCATTTTCACCTCTGGAAACCAGAGATTTAAATTCTGTCTTTTTTTTTTCTCATTGAGGGAAGGAGGAGGAACTCAACCATGGGGCGATGGGCAGCTGCCAGCTTATCACCCAAAGCAGCTCTTAAGAACCGGGAATGTTAGCCAGGGAAAATATTTTATTTATTTTATAAATAAAAGCAAACTTAACTTTTTTTAAGAGCATGGCAATTGGAACAATTAATCATAGAACAGCTTGCCTGCAGAAGTTGTGGATGCTCCAACACTGGAAGTTTTTAAGATGTTGGATAACTATTTGTCTGAAATGGTATAAGGGATCCTGCCTAAGCAGGGCGTTGGATAGAAGACCTCCAAAGTCCCTTCCAACTCTGCTATTTTATTCTATTCTGTTCTGTTCTATTCTATTCTCTTCCCTATTCTCTCTTCTATTCTATTTTCTATTCTATTTTATTCCCTATTCTCTGTTCTGTTCTCTATTCTATTCCATTCTCTTCCCTATTCTCTTCTCTTTCTTCTCTTCTTTCACTTCTATTTTCTTCTTTCTCTATTTTACTGCATTCTCTTCTCTATATTCTATTCTTTTTTTTTCTTCTCTGTTCTCTTCTCCATTCTCTTCTGTTGTCTTCTTTTTTCTTCTCTCTTCTGTACTATTTTTGTATTCTATTCTATTCCCTATTTTGTTCTGTACTATTCTACGTATATTGCTGGAGAAAGCTCATTGTGCAAAGCCTCAAGAAGGAAGGCAATTTTGTGAGCAAAACCCTGAGACCGTCTATATTACATGCTCTTGAATGCAGCACAGGCAGTCCTCGGCTTACAACCATCTTGTTTCGTGACCGTTTGAAATTACAGTCCTGGAAAAAGCGACTTACGGCCATTTTCCATACTTACAACTTATATTTATGACGGTGGCAGTATCCTGGGGTTCGCACGATCATCTTTTTCTACTTTTATATACAGGCAGTCCTCGATTTAGGACTGCAATTCAGCCCCACCTTTCTATCGCTAAGTGAGACCGTTATTGAAGTGAGTTTTATGCCCCGTTTTATGACCTTTCCAGCCAGAGTTATTAAGCGAAGCATTGCAGTTGTTAAACTAGTCAGATGGTTGTTAAGCGATTCTGGCTTCTCCACAGACCTGGCTTATTAGAAGGAGGTCACCAAAGGGGATCATGTGACCCCCGTGATGCTGCAGACCATCGTAAGTGTGAATCATTGATCAAACATCTGAACGTAAACCATATACCCCTAGGGGGGATGCGAGAATGGTTGTGTTAAAAACAGTGTTAAGGCCCTTTTTTCAGTGCCGTCGTACTTTTGAACCATCACTGAATGAATTGTGGGTTCACACCCATACTTTCGTATTAGCCTTTGGTATTTTTTCCTCTCTATCTGTATTTTATCTGTTGCATTCATTTTTTTTTTCTTTTTAATGTTACGTATGACTCAGTGGCGAAGACGCTGAGTTTGTCGATCAGAAAGGTCGGCGGTTCGAATCACTAGCACTGCGTAACGGAGTGAGCTCCCGTTCCTTGTCCCAGCTTCTGCCAACCTAGCAGTTCGTATGCACGTAAAAAATGCAAGTAGAAAAATAGGGACCCCTTTGGTGGGAAGGAAACAGCGTTCTGTGCGCCTTTGGCGTTTAGTCATGTCGGCCACATGACCAGGAAGACGTCTTCGGACAGCGCTGGCTCTTCTTCGGCTTTGTAACGGAGATGAGCACCGCCCCCTAGAGCCGGGAACGACTGGCACGTAGGTGCGAGGGGAACCTTTATTTTTTATCCTCTGCAAATAAAATTATCGGAAAAGAAAACCCAATAACATACAATGAGGCATTGCAGATTAGATGCAATGTTTTACCCTATGTTGTCCAAACTCTCCCTTTTATCTTCCTGCGCCCAAAAAAGGACACGGAGCTGTTTGGCTGATGGGTTGTGGGGGGGTGAGATGAGGACAAAGGAGTGCATGATGGGTGTGTTGGGGAGGGGGGTTGCAGGGGGCGGATCACGCTGAATCAGCAGCTGCAATGCTTGCCAAATCCTCCAAAAGGGGAACGACGGCTGGTTCCAAAGATCCTTTCTCCCCTCCCCTTTTTTTGGGGTGGTGGTGTGTCTGGCGGGTTTCCAGGTGCGCCTGTTGCTTTGATGATTGTGTTTTTAATGGCTGGGATGATTTATTTGGATGGGAACAAGGGGTGAGGGTGTTTATTTTTATACCTGAAAAATTGCTTGACACATGCAGGGTACCACGCGTGCTGGGAGGGAGTGATGCCCAGACGGGAAAAAAAAACTGGCACAAAAGATAATGAGGTTCTTTTTATTGTATTTGGGACTCGGGGCAGCTCCAAAGCCTCTTGGCAGCATCTGAGCATGTCTAAAGTGCCTCGGGGATCTGGGGAGGCTTCGTGGGATGGAAGATATTCAAGGTAATTTCTGCCTCGTTTGTGGAAAAGGTCATTTTTCTAATCATCGCAAGTCGATCCGAGCTTACTTGTAGCCCTTGACAGAAGTTCAGAAGTCGACCACAAGGGAGGCCGACTTCTCTGTTGCTAAGTGAGGCTGTTGTTAAGTGAGTTTTGCTTGATTTTGCCCCGTGGACTGGGCTTGTCAGAAAGTCACCAAAGGGGATTCACGGGGACCCCAGGACACTGCAACCGTCATAAATACGAGTCAGTGGCCGAGCTATTAATTTTTATCACATGACCGTGGGGATGTTGCCTTGGTCGTAAGTGTGAAAAGCAATCATAGATTATTTTCTCTGGCTTGGCTTCAAATTAGCCTGAGCCACGATTGCTACCAATTTGAAACAGCAACAACAACAACAACAATAATAATTCAGAATCCAGGCAGATAGGCACCTGCCACATAACGCCCCAGACTTAACAGTCGTCAATAAGAAAGACAAAGTTGAAGGGTGGGCGTGGCCTACCGGAACCTCTGGGATGGCGGTTTTTCACCTTCCCCAGGCTCCGGAAGCTTCCCTCAGGTCTCTGGGAGGGTGAAAATGGCCTCCCCTGGGCTCCGGAGGCCCTCCGGAAACAGGCCCGTTTCCAGACTTCCAGTACTTCCAGGAGGCCTGTTTTTTCCCCCTCCCAGAGCCTCCGCGTGGAGTTTGCACTTACCTGCATCCAAAATGGGCCATGTGGAGACTCCTGGGAGGGGAGGGGAGAGGTGGGGAGGGGTGGGCAGGGCCGGCCAGTTGGTTCAACTACCAGTTGGGCAAACCAGATGCAAATTTAACATGCGGTTCGCCCGAACCGGTCGAATTCCACCCCTTGTGTGCAAGTCAGGATTGGCTGTGTGTCGCAGGGAACGCTGCCCTCCTAAACCCGGATGCCCTCAACCCCGACGGCTGCATTCCCACAAACAAACCATGGGAAACTATTACGAAACAACAAGGCTTTTCTTTCCCTCCCTCCAAACGGTTTCCTCGCCTTCTCTTTGTGTTTTGAACAGGGCTTCCATTCATATTTTACATTTCGAGTGTCTTGCCTTGCAGCGGCCCAGACGGCCGGCTGTTTTCAATTGGGCCTTCGGGTTGATTTTTATCACGTCTTTATTGCAAAACACACACACACACACACAAAAAAAACAACAACCCCCGCTTTCCTTTCTTCGTGGGCTTTATTGCAAACCGCCAGGAAAGCTTATTAGAGTTTAAAAAAAAAAATAACATAAAAACAACAATAGCACCCTGAATAGATTAAAGTAATGCATCAACTGGCTTTTCCAGCCAGGGTGCTTTNTTAGGCTGACATCTGGAGAAGCCGATAATTTGCAGAGAAGTGCAAATTCCCCCTTTTTCTTCTTCTTTTTTTTTTTTTACACAAAGAGGCAGGAAAGGTTCCTCCTCCCCAGAGGTGTCAGGGGTCAGTAAGAGGAACCTGTAGATGACGGACCTGCCTCCCTCCCTCTGCGTCCTCCAGCTATTTTGGCAAAGGCCTCAAGTTGCTTATTTCTTGGACATCTGCCTGCACCACCTGCTTCCCAGCAGGTAAGAGACAGCCCAGGGTGGAGAGGGGTTGGCTGGAAGGGGCCAATTTGCAGAGATCCCAGCTGAGTTCCTGCACTCAAGTCTCTCTCTCTCTCTCTCTTTTTCTCTCCCTCTCCCTCCCTGTTTCTCTCTTTCTCTCCCTCTCTTTTCTCTCTCTCCCTCTCTCCCTCCCTCTCCCTTTCTCTCTCTCTTCTTTCTCATTCTCTCTCCCTCTGTCTCTTTGTCCCTTTCCCTCCCTCTCCCTTTCTCTCTCCCTCCCTTTCGTCTTTCTCATTCTGTTTCTCCCTCCCCATTTCCCTCCCTCCCTCTTCCTTTCTCTCTCCTTTCTCATTCTCTCTCCCTCCCTCTTTCTCTCCCTCTCCCTTTCTCTCCCCCTCCCTTTCATCTTTCTCATTCTGTTTCTCCCTCCGTCTCCCCCCTCTCTCTCCATTCTCCCCCTCCCTCCCTGTTTCTCTTTCTTCCTCCCTCTCTCTCTTTCTCCCTTTCTCTCCCCTCCCTCCCTCTTTCTCTCCCTTTCTCTCTCCCCCCCCTTGTTTTTCTCTGTCCCTTTCTCTCTCTTACCCTTTCTCTCATTCTCGCTCCTTCTCCTGCTCCCCAATTCTCCCCACCCCTCTTTTTCCACCAGGCAGCCTGGTCAGCTTGCCGGAGTATGGCTGGCTGATGGTCCTGGGGTTTTGGTACAGCCGCAGCGTGATTCTCGCTGGGTCAGATGGCGACGGCCAACAAAGGTGAGTGGGGCCACTTGGGGGGCGGTCAGAAAGGGTCACCAGCCAGCATCCATTTGAGACACACACACACACACACACACACCAAGATGCTCCCCCTCCCTTTTTTTTTGGCCTTTGAATGAGGCCAGGGAGCTTGTCTGGTGGGTTTCTGATTTACAAGGTGCTCTGTTACCAGAATAGCAGAGTTGGGAGGGACCTTGGAGGTCTTCTAGTCCAACCCCCTACATTATTTCAGACAAATGGCTGCCCAGTCTCTTCTTAAAAACCTCCAGTGTTGGAACAGCCACAACTTCAGGTGGCAAGCCGTTCCACTGGTTAATTGTCTTCACTGTCAGGAAATTCCTCCTTAATTCCAGGTTCTTTCTCTCCTTGGTTGGTTTCCTTCCATTGCTTCTTGTCCTGCCCTCAGGGGCTTTGGAGAATAGCTTGACTCCCTCTTCTTTGGGGCAGCCCCTGAGATACTGGAAGACTGCTGTCATGTCTCCCCTGGTCCTTCTCTTCACTAGACTAGTTCCTGCAACCGCTCTTTATATGTTTGAGCCTCCAGTCCCCTAATCCTCTTTGGTGCTCTTTTCTTTCAAGTTCAGCCTTTAAAAGCCATGGTCATCCCCTTCCCAGTTGGGTTACAGCCCTTCTTTTGGACCATGGGTCTTGTGGTCCAGAAGGAACCCGTCCTTCTGGACTGGGATGCTTGTTGCCATGGTGAGAAAACTTCTCCTTCTTCCCATTTTGAGAACATTTGCAGCTCAGGGTTGAGGTGAATGGTCCTGGGTGCTCCCTGAGCTTGGTAGTTTCCTTGCAGACATTTCATGACCTAACTAGGGAACCTCATCAGGGCTAGAAAGGAGTGGGATTTTAAGAGAGGAGGAGGAAGAGGAGGAGGAGAAGAAGAAGAGGGGGAGGAGGAGAACTATGGGGGTCCTTGGTGCTGAGCTGAGTGGTTTTCTCGCGGATGTTTCATGACCCAACTAGGGAACCTCATCAGGGCTAGAAGGGAGTGGGTGGGAGAGGAGGAAGAGGAGGAGTATAGAAAGAGGCGGAAGAAGCCTGAGGGGTTGTTGGTGCCCTTTGAGCTTGGTGGTTTCCTTGCAGATGTTTCATGACCCAACTAGGTAACATCATCAGGGCTAGTCAACTAATGAAACACCTACTCAAGAGCACCAAGGACACCAAAGTCCTTCTCCTCCCTATTCCTTAAACCCCACTCCCTTGTAGCACTGATGACATTACCTAGTCGGGTCATGAAACATCTGCAAGAAAACAACCAAGCTCTCATAATGCTTCCTCTTTGGAGGTTCAGCAAATGCCAGTGGAGCTCCTTCCTCCAAAGCAGACACCCCATCTCAGCCTTTGGCCTTGGTGGCTGGGACCCATGGAGGTTGTAGTCCCACATTTGAAAAGTCCCAGGTAGGGGCATAGCAGGTTGTCCTTTGTGTCTGAAAACTTGGTGAGTTACATCCTGCCCTTCAGCATACTCGTATGTCGCGGATTTACATCGTACACGGCGGAAAGTTCATCCGTTCACAAAGTTTTGTGCAGCTCAAAACTTCTTGCGCGGATGAAATTGCAGTGGACGGATGCTCGACGGATAGAGCATATAAAACACGTATGCAATGAGTACACAACAGATGCATAGCGTTTTCCAAAGGATTGCAAGCTTTTTTTAACGTTTTACATCCTCTTTGCATCCGTAAGTGCAGTGGGACCGAGTCTTTAAGTCTGTTGAAATGAGCTCTCTTAAAGTCCAGCTTCCTGCCTGCTGGAGCGATGGGAATTGTGTCTGTGGCAACAGACGACGCTTAATCGATATGGGGAATTTATTGGTCAATTTATTTCTCACTCCTGCTCAATTGAAAAACAGCCAAGAAATGAACCGGCTAAATTGCCAACAAACAAACAAAAAATTGCGTTTAGGTTGGTTTTGGAATGTGGGCTGGTCAGCCTCTATCCCTTCTAGAGGGTTAGGAAAAAGCTGAGAGGCATTATGCAATTGGAAGGGACCTCAGTGGCCATCAAGACCAACCCCTGTTGATTTCCTGCCCTGTTGTCTGATGACGCTGTTAGGATTCCGGCAGTTACCCCCATTTAAATCTTGAGACTTGAGCCAAATTTCCAAAATTTAAAAAAGATTTATTGGGAATTAACATGTTGGCATGACCGGGTATACCCGACTCTGAGACACGTAATTCACTATCACCCTTGACCCTGGTTTCCTCCATCTCTCTGGGTGTATCATAATTCATATTCTCCAACGGGACACATCCATAGCCAAGAGTCATCAATTATGTTCTCCAATTAGAAATGTGCCTGGCAGAAACTTCAGTCACCTAGTTACTATCTTTGAAAAAGTATTTATGGAATGCACTTTCAGTTTCCAAGCTGCCGCACTGCTCTTTCAAACCCCTTTCCCCCTCCCCCTTTCTGTTAGCAACTATAAAAGGGCATAGAAATGTTTTATGAGTTGACAGACTCCATGAGGTCACCTGATTGTATAAAGACTCCCCAATTCCCATTGCTCCTGGCTGGTGCTCCCAAGCCGGTGGACATTTGGCCTACTTCAATGGTGGCTAACCTTTTTGGGCTCCTGTGCCAAAAATTGTACATGCACTTGCATGCCAGCACCCAAAGGGCAATGCCCACCCTCCCCACACCCTTGCACATGCATACGCAATCTCCCCCCACCTGTCCCCTTACCTGCACTGTGCCTCCCAGCTGATTTTCAGCCTGTTTGAAGCCTTTTTTGGGTTCCCAGAGCCTTTGCAGGCCGAAAAATGGGCCTGTTTTGTCACTTCTGATATTTCCGGAAATATAGGAAGTGATGAAACAGGCCTATTTTTCGGCCTGCAAGGGCTGCAGAGGCTTTCCTCAAGCCTCTGGGAGGCCGAAAAAGGCCTCAAACGGGCCAAAAATCAGCTGGGAGGCATGCACATGCGCAGTGAAGTAAGTTTGCCATAGCTTCGCCATCGCAGGCCTAGTTGGAGGGGTCTCCAACTTTGGCCACTTTTAAGACTTGTGGACTTTGACTCCCATAATTTTATGATGGTTGCCGTGGCCTTTGGGGGGGGGTATTTCACGTGATTCCCCTCTTGCAACAAGCAACGTCCACGGGAGAAGCCAGATTCACTTAACAACCGGGTTACCCACTTAACGACTGCAGTGATCCACTTAAACCACCATTGTAGCCAGAGAGGTCGTAAAAACGAGGCAGTTGAAGGACGGTTTGATTGGTCTCCTGGCCCCCATGGGAGGAGGATGGACGAGGTGCCCTCTGGAGCCTTCCCACCTCTGCCACTTGGTGATTCCACCAAGCCAACCCACCTCCTCAGGGTGAACTTGGAGGCCTGAATTCACCTGGTGGGGCTCGCAGAGCTCCCGAAAAGGGGAGGGGGCCTTGTCTCTGCTAACCCAGCTTTCCTCCTCCTCCTCCTGCTGCTGCTGCTTCTTCCCCCCAGGCTCCAACCCCAAAGTCGGGGGCGTCCGCTTCTCCCCAACCCAGACGGTGGAAGGAAGTTCCAGCCATGTTCATTTCGACGAGAAGCTTCATGACTCCATTGTGATGGTCAGCCAGGAGAAGGAAGGAGACTTCTTGGTGAAGGTGAGCCTGCAAAGGGTGTGTGTGTGTGTGTGTGTCCTTTTCTCTTTGAAAGAATTGGTTCAGCTCTCCTTCCCTCCCTCCCTCCTTCTCTCTCTCTCTCTCTCTCTGCCCTTTCCACCTACTTTCTTCTTCCTTTCCTCCCTTTCTCCTTCCTTTTTCTTTCCCTCCCTCCGTTTTCTTTCCTCTGTCCTACTTCCCTGTCTTTCTACTCCCTTCCTCCCTCCCTCCTTTTCTCTCTCTCTCTCTTCCTCCTTCCCCCTTTCCTTCCTCCCTCTTTCTTCCTTCTTCCTACATTTCCGCCCCTTCTCTTTTCTTCCTTCTCCTCTGCTTTTCTCTCTCTTTCAACCTCACTGCCCCACCCTCCCTCCCTCCTGTCTTTCTGATTTCCTTCCCTCTTACCCTTCCTCCCTCATTTTCCCCTGCACTTTTCTCCTCCCTCCCTCTTGAACGGAAATTGGAACAGCAAGACCTCCAGGTCTCTTCCAACTTTGTTATACTGTTCTGTTTCTTCTCCCCTCCCTGCTCTCCTTCTCCTTCTTTTCTCTTCTCCTTCCCTCTTTCCCTCCTTTATCCTTCTCTTCTCTTCTCATTCTCTTTCTTTCTTTCTTTCCTTTCTTTCTTCTTCTTCTTTCTTTCTTATCTTATCTTATCTTCTCTTATCTTATCTTTCTTTCTTTCCTTTTTCCCTCCTTTTCCCTTCCTTTCTTTTTTCCTCTTCCTTCCCTTTATCCCTCCCTCCTCCCTCCCATCTGTAAATTTCCCCAACACCAATCCAAGTTTCTGGCAGTGCTCTGCAAGTGGCCTTCCTTTCTCCCTCCCTCCTCTTCTCCCCCAAAAAAAACCCTAATTGGCTTTCTGGTGTTTGGGATGCAAAAACCAATTATCCCGACTTCTTCACAGGAAGGTCTGATTGGCGCACAGCTGCCCCCCCCTTGGGGGCCGGCCCCCTCACTTAGTTTGCTTTGCTTTGCTTTTTGGGGTTGTAAATACATGTGTGGGGGGGAGGCAACAAGGGCTGGGGGAGGGGTAGCCCAATTTTCCGGGGGGGGGCTTCAAATCTTGAGCTTCATTTCCTCCTGTTCAATATTTGGAGTGGGGGAAAGCAGAACATTTTCTAAATCAGATGTTCAAAGGGACTAGAATATTTATGAGGCTCAGTCTGGCTCTGCTTTGCAACACGGCACAGAATTGATTGGTCCCTGGGGATGATGGGTTATGGTGTTTGGAGAGGGAGGCAGCCACACAGGTGGGGGAGAGCAGAAGTAAGTTCTGAGTGGTACTGAGCTCCCATTGGTTGGAGAAGCCCACTGACCCGACTCCCTTGGTGGACTCTTCAGATCAGGGGTCTCCAACGCTGGTCACTTTAAGGCTTGTGGACTTCAACTCCCAGAATTCGCCAGCCAGCATGCTTTAAGGTGGAAGGACTACAACATAGCTGGCTGGGGAATTCTGGGAGTTGAAGTCCATGAATCTTTCATGTAGCCAATGACGGCAGCCCTTGTGTTTGACCAGGCTGGCTGGGGAATTNCCATGAATCTTTCATGTAGCCAATGACGGCAGCCCTTGTGTTTGACCAGGCTGGCTGGGGAATTGTGGGAGTTGAAGTCCATGAATCTTTCATGTAGCCAATGACGGCCGCTCTTGTGTTAGACTCAGCTGGCAGGGGAATTCTGGGAGTTGAAGTCCATGAATCTTTCATGTAGCCAACGATGGCCACCCTTGTGTTAGACCAGTCTGGCTGGGGAATTCTGGGATCTGAAGTCCACAAGTCTTTAATGTGGCTCAGTTTGCTAAGTTTAGAGTCTCCTTCTTTAGATCTTTGTTTCTCTCTGCTGTGTCTCCAGAGGTGGCATTCAGCAGGTTCTGACCAGTTCTGGAGAACCGGTAGTGGAAATTTTCAGTAGTTTGGAGAACTTCTGACTGGAGATTTTGCAGTAACCTTCCCCTGCCATGCCCACCAAGCCAGGCCCATAGAACCAGTAGTAAAAAAAATTGAATCCCACCGCTGTATGTCTCCTTTTCATGGAGTGTCTCTGAGGTCCGAGACCTGAACTCGTCTCTTTTATATAGGTCAGGCCAGTATTCCTGAAACCTTGAAGATGGGTGGATTTCAACTCCCAGAATTCCCCAACCAATCTCTTCTGAATACCCCAAATAAAAAAGTTATTCAAGTTCTGGTTTTGTGATTTGTATATCACTTTTATTAAGACATTGAGCAATTTCATTTGTATATCCAGTGTAGCATCTTTTTCTGTGTCATTCTTAATAGCTTATCATTTTGAAATCCACTTTCTAATCAGCCCAGTTCAGTCTTGTCCCATAAATTTGTTCCTCTTTTTAATTTCAGTTTGTCTATAACAAAGCAGACAATCTCTAAACTAATTTTGCCCTGCGTTATTCTCAAGTATACTTCACTTCACCCCAAATTAGAGCATTTTGCTCCATTCTGTATTCAGAGGATTGAATTTAAGTGTCATTCTTCTTTAATTAGATTCTTCATATCAAGTGCTGAACTTTCAGAATCTCATCTTATCATGTTTTTCCCCCCCTCTTTAAACAAATGAATTTTTCCCAGAGGAAGGTTTCTTAGAATTGATTTCAAAATCTTCGTATTTTTTTTTTAAAAAATAACTTAGAGCAACATTTTCCCACAGGAAAGATTCTTGTAATTAATTTCAGTATTTTATTCCAAACCCATCTGGGACCATCTAAATTTCCAACATCGGAGTGAGTGTTTGTTTTTGAATCACGCCTGCATTCTGGTTGACCAAGCCAATTCATCCTTCCCTTCCTCTTATGTCCAATTTATGCTTGAGGGATGGGAAACGCTTTGCAGAGTTAAGTTGTTGAGGTGTGTGTGTGTGTTTTAAAGTCTGTTTTTCTTCCCAGACTGAATAAGTGGCTTGTTTTCTCAGGCTCCCTCCCTTTGAGCAATGCAGACTTCTTCTAATTTAATGCGAGAACTGGTTATTATTGCTAGCCAGCCATTGCTAAAATGTTCTTTTATTTGCTTGCTTGAGTGATCCAACGATTTTTTGCAGTGTGTTGGGTAATGCTCAGCATGGAGTCGGGAGATAATATGGAAGGATCGTTGACCCCCACCCCCCAGCTGATTTTTGGCCTGTTTAAGGCCGTTTTCACCCTCCCGGAAGCTTGAGGGAAGCCTCTGCGGCCTCGGGAGGCCGAAAAATGGGCCTTCCGGAAATATCCGGGTGAGGCTGTTTTCGGCTTCCTGGGGGCTTGAGGGAAGCCTCAGCAGCCTTGGAAGGCTGAAAATGGGCCAATTTCAGCACTTCGAGTATTTCCGGAAGGCCCGTTTTTTGCCCTCCCGAGGCCGCAGAAGCTTCCCTCAAGCTTCTGGGAGGGCGAAAGCTGCCTCAAACCGGCCGAACATCATCTGGGAGGCGCACGCATGTGCAGTGCAGGTAAGTTTGGCTGGAGAAAATTGCTCTGGGTACCATGTGTGGCAGGCATACCGTAAGTTCGCCATCACAGGCCTAGTGTGTGTGTGTATATTAGTGTGTAGTCCTCAATTTACAACAGTTCCTTTAGTGACTATTTGAAGTTACCTCAGCACTGGGGAAAAATGGGATATTTTTTTTCATACTTACAACCACTGCAGCATTCCCATGGTCTCCCGATCAAAATTCAGACACTTGCCCACTGTCTCGTATTTACGATGGTTCCAGTCCATACAGTCCCCTTTCACCTGACGAGTGAAGTCCAAGGGGCAAGCCAGATTCACTTAACAACAGTGAGATGTGACTAAGATAACCACTGCAGTGATTCACTTAACAGCTGTGGCAAGGAAGGTCATAGAACGGGGTAAAAGTCATTTAATAACTGTCTTACTTAGCAATGGACATTTTGGGCTCTATTGTGGCCGTAAGTCGAGGAGTACCTGTAATGTCAATTAATTGCTTTATAAATATTTTAAAAAGTGATTTATCATTTGGAGATTTAAAGCTCCATTACACTGATCCAGTGTAAGGTTTTTTTTGTTTTTGTTTTAAATTGAGTGTAACAACTGGTTTCCTGAAGCCAAGTGATAAATAATTGGCAGGACATCAAGAAGAAAAACGATCATTACATTGCAACCCTTTGGCCAAAGTTTAATAAGCCAAGATCTTCACCAGCCTTATATTTTATTTAGATGTTGGCAAGGGAGGTGTTTGTTTAATCGGCAACCGTCTTTCAAAATCATGACTCTGAAAATGGGGGTGATTGGGGGAAGTTGTCTAAATTAAAGCAAGCAGTAGATTTTTTTAAAAAATTGTTAATTCTTTTATTGAAGATGATTGAGATCATGCATCAATTGATCATATTTGGAGCACGCTGTAACTGAATTCTCATTTTCTCTGTCTCTCTTGTGGGATTTCCATGTAAAAACAACTGGATCCTTTTGCGTATATATATATGCTGTTCAGCTTCCTTCGGGTATTATCCCACGTCATTGTAGCGCTTTTAAAGTTGTAGCAACGTTT
>BHFT01018167.1:0-13369 GCA_004320025.1 Laticauda laticaudata | reverse complement strand
ATTTTTTTTTTTTTTGGTCTTCTTTCTCTTGGTCACTGAAAAGCCAAGTATCTTTTACCATAAAAATGTACAATTGTGATTTCTGTTGCCTTCTTGTTAGCTTTCAGTTCCTGGTATCAAGGGGGTTCATGGGTCCCAGAATGATTTTTTTTAATTGAAAAGATAATAGGGGAGCCAGTGCTTGCTTATTTATTGATTTGATTCAAGAGAGACTTGTTAAAAACTAATGCCAGGCAGCCATAAAGCCTCATGGGAGGTGGGAAAAGTCACCTCCCAGGCACACATTGGCAAATCCAACCTGACATTAAGCAGGCACCAAGGTATCTCTCCCATGGGGTGGTAGGATGGACCAATAGCTAAGCTGCTCAGTATATTATTGGGCTCCTATTGCTTCATCATAGGATGAGAGGAACTGTATGGGTAAGTCACACAGAGAGAAAGTCCTTCTGGGACCTAATTAACCATCTGTCTGAAACTAGAGAACCTGATAAAACAACTGCAGCATAGCTCATGTGCCTAAATCTCCTGAATGTCACAATTTGAGAGAGAAAGATAAGGAGGTGTATTGGGACAGTGTGGTTTTTCAAACAGCGGGTGATAGAAAAGACAGATTGTATATTGATATTTGCCATTATATTGACAGGAAATAATCACATACATATTTTAGCTTGATCTGGATCATTTGAATGAATCCCATTGAAATGAAACCAGATGCTTTGGTGATACTTTTTTCAATATTATAATTCAGGTATAAATATGGATCCCTAGAGCACAACCCCATCTAAGTAAACTACACAAATAGAATGCTATTTTTACAAGCACATTCCCCCAGCTCTTTTGAGGTAATAATATCAAGCTTGTCTCTTTTTTGAGTACTTTTTTGAGGAAGCAGATCAAGGAGCTGTGGTTTTGTTATATAAACTAAGAGATGGCCAAAAAAAATTGCACAAGGTGATTAACCTGGTCAGACGCTAACATGGTTCAAACATCCTCCCTCAGAGTTCTAGAACTACAAGTAGTCCTTGACTTAACAACAGTTCATTTAGTGACCATTCAAAGTTACAATGGCACTGAAAAATGTGTCTTATGACCATTTTTCACACAACCATTGCTGCATCCCCATGGTCACATTATCAAAACTCAGATGCTTGGCAACTGGTTCATGTTGATGATGGTTGCAGTGTCCTGGGGTCATGTGATCACTTGTGTGACCTTTTTACAAGCAAATTCAACGGGAAACTTGAGACTTTCAAGAAGTGAAAGATAATGGCAGGTAGGAAAGCACTCCAGAGGGTTAACTTCATTGTCCAGAAGTTCATTGGTTGCCCTCTCCCCTCTTTGGAAGAGTTTTAAAGCTCCCGCTGCCTGAAGAAAGTTCAAAACATTCTCAAAGATCCATCTCATCCCGGGAATTCTTTTTTTGAACTATTATCATCTGGCAGATGGTACAGAATAATAAAAACAAGGATAAATAGGCTAAAAAACAGCTTCCATCCCAGAGCAGTAGCTCTTTTGAATTCTACTGTGTAGTGCAGTGTTGGTGTGGTGTTGGGGTTTTTTGGTTCAATGTGTGGAGTGTGAAGGATGTGTGTTTGTGTTTATTTTCATGGTCATGATGTGNTTGTGTTTATTTTCATGGTCATGATGTGCACTGAAGATGGTGTTTGATTTCGTTGTATGAGGTGCAATGACAATAACGTAAACTAAACTAAAGAGACTGGATTCCCATCTGTCAGAAGTAGTGTAGGGTTTCCTGCTTGGGCAGCGGGTTGGACTAGATGATGTACAAGATCCCTTCCAACTCTGATTATCTGTTATCTGGGATCCAGATTCACTTAACAACCATGTTACCAACTTAACCAATGAAGTGATTCACTTAGCAATTGGGGCAAGAAAAATCGTAAAATGGGGCAAAACTCACTTAACAAATGTTTTACTCAGCAACACAAGATTTTGGCTCAATTGTGGTCGTAATTAACAGTTTTACAGAAATTGAATACAGAATACAGATTCTGAATATAAAATCTCCTTGCTCATCTCCTGCTGGTAATCTATGAGCCTTTGCACTAGGGAGGCTTAATGAGGCTGGCCTTTCAATTTCATGTTATCTGATGCCCATGATGGCTGACCAGGTCCTTGACATCAAATCAAGTTCTACTGTATAAGATCCAAATCAAAGTCAGAACTATTTGAAATGGAGAAAAAAAAATATTTCTTCATCCTATAGTTGTTCTGAGTTTAACATATCTGCATGACAATCTTGTCTATGGCCAGTTATAGGAACATATCCATCAGCCATTCAGTAACCTTCTCTGTCTTCCTCTAATTTCCAGTTATTTTATTATGCTCTTTCTTTCACTTCATGCAGTCTTCATATCTTGCACATGGTGGCACTGTACTACTGAAGAAAAGTAAGGGGACCCCTTTCCAAAACCAGCCAGTGATTTTCTTATAACCTGTGCATTAATCCTGAATATTTTACAAAGTAGAAAATTACATGTTAATCATTCGAATGATTGGAGGGAGGAGCGAGGGAAGATTTCTATTCATCAATAGGATTTTAAAGAAATAGTTTTGTGTATGTCATAAACCCAGAGTTGCCTTTGAAAAGATAACCACATAAGCAATGCAAAATTCCTTTTCCAGGACATATTGTCATGTTTTCCAGGCGCGCATTATGCTCATAGGTAGGTAGGTAGGTACTGAATTTATATAGCAGCCCATCTCTCTTGCATGTGACTCTGGGAAGCACACCCAATTAAAGACAAACTAAATACAGGTGAAACTCAAAAAATTAGAATATTGTGCAAAAGTTCATTTATTTCGGTAATGCAACTTAAAAGGTGAACCTAATATATGAGATAGACTCATTACATGCAAAACAAGATAGTTCAAGCCGTGATACAAAGATAGTTCAACGATTGCCTATTTGTGCATAATCCTCGTTAGTAGTCGATGATGCTTACGCCTCATTGAAAACCCCAAATCCACAACTCTCAGAAAATTGGAATATTAGTCTCAGAAACAAGGATTGACATTATGGATACAATATCGTGCACCTCTGAAACAGTATAAAGCATGCATATGTAACGTCTACTAGTTACTTGGCTATTGAACTCCTTTTGCAGCAATACTGCCTCCAAGTAGGAGGTCATAGGCTATGGGAGAGCTTCAGCCGTTTGGCACTTGGCGTTGACGTGTTAGGAAGACCAGTATGCTTCAATAGCGCCTTCGACTCTTCTGCCATTGTTTCGGTCTCATGTCTCTGATCTTTCTCTTGGCAATTGCCCCAGAGATTCTCTATGGGGTTCAGATCAGGTAAGTTTGCTGGCCAATCAAGCACAGTAATCCCACAGTCATTGAACCAGGTTTGGTGCTTTGGCAGTGTGGGCAGGTGCCAAGTTCTGCTGGAAAATGAAGTCAGCATCCCCATAAAGCTCATCTGCGGAAGGAAGCATGAAGTGCTCCAAAATCTCCTGGTTAGACAGCTGCAGTTGACCAGCACAGTGGACCAATACCAGCAGATGACATGGCTTCCCAAATCAACACAGACTGTGGAAACTTCACATTGGACTTCAAGCATCTTGCAGTGTGTGCTCTCCATTCTTCCTCAGACTCTGGGTCCTTGGTTTCCAAATGAGATGCAAAAGTTGCTCTCATCAGAAAAGAGGACTTTGGACCACTAAGCTCAGAAACTCGTTCTGTTTTTCTTAGCCCAGGTTAGATGCTTCTGACATTGTTTGTTGTTCAGGAGTGGCTTGACAAGAGAATACAACACTTGAAGCCCATGTCCGGGATCCATCTGTGTGTGGTGGCTCTTGATGCACTGACTCCAGCCTCAGTCCACTCCTTGTGAAAGTCCCCAAGCTTTTGAAATGGCCTTTTCCTGTCAATCCTCTCCAGGCTGTGGTCATCCCTGCTGCTTGTGCACCTTTTTCTTCCACACTTTTCCCTTCCACATAACTTCTATAATGTGCTTTGATCAGCACTTTGGGAGCATCCAACTTTTTTGCAATTACCTTTTGAGGCTTTCCCTCCCTACAGAGGGTGTCAGTGATGGTTTTTCTGCACAACTGTCAGGTCAGCAGTCTTTCCCATGATTGTGATTCCTACTGAACCAGACTGAGACGCCTTTTCAAGGGCTCAGGAACCCTTTGCAGGTGTTATGGCTTAATTAGCTGATTTGAGTGGGACACTTTGAGCCTAGAATATTGAACCTTTTCACAATATTCTAATTTTCTGAGATTGTGGATTTGGAGTTTTCATGAGCTGTAAGCCATAATCATCTCAGTTATGACACATCATGGCTTGAACTATCTTGCTTTGCATGTAATGAGTATATCTTATATATTAGGTTCACCTTTTAAGTTGCATTACTGAAATAGATGAACTTTTGCACAATATTCTAACTTTTTGAGTTTCACCTGTAATCAACATAATTTGTTATAAAATTTACCATTTCAAATGTTATACTAAAAGACCTGGCATGTTGATGTTCTGACAACTCAACCATCACCTAGAGATAACCTCCACCTCCCTATCCGTTAAATGGCATAACCAAAACCACAGGAAGAAAGCAAACAGCACAGAGGATATCCTTCTTAGCAACCGAGATAAGCAAGAAACAGCACCAGATAAACAATTGAGGTGGAAAAAAGTAAGAAAGTTCTCCAGGAACAAACCACATTCCTAGAGTTTATTCTCATTCATGGACATTCCTGGGAGAATTCATAACATGCCCTTAGAATAGACTTCCATTTGAGAATATCTGATGAACATTAGTGAAGTTATTGTAAGTACAGTTTCTCAACAGATGAGTAGAACGAACTGAAAATCCAGAAATGGTGAAGCTGGTTAAACTCCTAAAGTAAGTTGTCAGATTACAGTGTAATTTACGACATACCTATCCAGAAGAAAGTATTGTTCAAATGTATATGTAGGTAAATGCACGTAGGATGGTAACCTGTCCTTTTCTCCACATGGCCTTCAAAACCTTATACACTCTGAGCTTACTTGTTTTCTTGCAGATGTTTCATTACCCAAACTAGGTAACATCATCAGTGCTAGCAAGGAGTGCAGTTTGCTGTCAGTTTTTATTCTTGTAGCTTGCGTTGTCAGCATTGGTGGAGGTGATCTTAGAGATTCTTTGGTTGGGCTGTTTACCCTTGCCTCTCTGGCAGTTTCTTGATTGGGGTGTTGCTGACTTGATTATTGGTCTGATGTTAACCTTGAGTTAATCTATGCTAATCTGGGTGTTGTTTGCTGGTGGAAACTGAGAGGTGTTTGGGTCATTTTGTTCCCTTTTAGGCTGGTTGATTGTCTCTTTTGCATAGTCTATAGGTATCATTAATGTCTACGTGTATATTGATGGCTAATTTGTTAGAATGCCAGGCTNGGTTGATTGTCTCTTTTGCATAGTCTATAGGTATCATTAATGTCTACGTGTATATTGATGGCTAATTTGTTAGAATGCCAGGCTTCTAGAAATTCCCTGGTATTTTTCATCATGTTTCAGTTTGGGCACAGAGTTCCCAAAGACAGCTTTTCATGCATAGAGCAGAGTGTACACAAAAGTTGCAGGGTCTTTGCAGGGTTCAAACTTTAAGCCTGCAATACTTGTTTTTCCCCCAGGAGATGGTGAGAGGAAGCATTATCGTTTGGTTGAATCGTAGCTTCATGCAGGTTGAGTGTTACTGTTTATGTCTCTTGAAATCTGTTTCCTTTTTTGCCTATGTAGCTATTTTCTATAATAATATGACTTTGTGTGTCTAGTAGCAACAATGACAGAATTTGGCTTTAGTGTGGGATTTTGTGATGCTGTTTCCCCAAACAAGCCAGTAGAAATACTAGCAACACAATGAGTTTACCTATTCTTGAAAAAAATTGGCTTTGATAAAATAATATTGTACAGCTACATGTGAATTCAGCTCCAAAACCCAAAAATAAAGGCTGTTCAATGTGCAGAAATGATACTAATGGCTTCTGACTGCTTCCACTTTTTGTGAAGGGTATAATAAAAGGGGCAGAATGGCTCAGTGGTTAAAGACACTAATCACATCACCTGGAAAGGTGACAATCTGTTTTTTGTGACCTCTGCATTGTGCAACGGGGTCTTGCCCTAACTCTTGCACACATAGCAGTTGAAAGCATGCAAATGAGAGTAGATAAAGAGGTACCATGAATGGAGGCAAGATAAGATAAAATAAACTTTATTGTCACTTTTTACATTAAAATGAAATGACACACATTAAAAATGGACTTCTGATGCCTGCTCTCAAAAGTGTGTGTTACATATATACATACATACATACATACATACATACATTCATACATACATACACACATACCATGTTTCCCCTAAAATAAGACCCACCCCGAAAAGAAGCCCTGTCATGTTTTTTAATTCATGCATTCAAATTAAGCCCTATCACCAAAATTAGCCCTAATTAAGACCCCATCCACCCCAGGATGCAGGGGGTAGGGCAAAGTGCACAGGTAAAAAATAAGGAAGGGTGGGGATGGAGGGGTGGAGCTGCCCTACTTACCAGGACTCACACACTTCGACACCTGCCTTGCCTTCTTCTGCAGCCGCTTCTTCTGCAGCTCACTTCTTCTGCGGCCACTTGCAACTACTCGCACATGTTACCCCCGGCCTCCGTTTCGCCATCAGAGCTTTCTGAAAAGCCCTCTGCATCTGAGTAATGGGCTCTGGATTGACATGCATGGTGCCACCAGCCTTTGTTTTGCCTTCAACTCAACTTATAACCACAATTCAGCCAAACATTTCTGTTGCTAATTGAGACATTTGTTAAATGAGTTTTGCCCCATTTTATGAACTTTCTTGCCACAGTTGTTAAGTTAGTAACGTGCTTGTTAAGTGAATCTGGCTTCCCCGTTGACTTTACTTGTTAGAAGATTGCAAAAGAGGATCACATTACCCCGGGACACTGCAACCGTCATAAATATGAGTCAGTTGCCAAAATGTCTGAATTTTGAACACAGAATGATGTGGGTTCTACAATGGTTGTAAGTGTGAAAAACAGTCATAAAGTCACTTTTTTCAGTGCTGTTGTAACCTTGAATGGTTACTAACTGAAGTGTTATAAGTAGAGGACTACCGTCATCTATTAAGAATAAACTTCAGCTGTTGGTATAATGCAACTACTCCAATTATCCCATGCAAAAAAAAAAAAAGTAGAATCTAGAGGAAGTGGTCACGTGCCTTGATTTGGGTAATTTATCCACAGTTCATGGTTTCTTCTCTCTTTGCAGGGATTTGAAATTGATAAGCATGCAGCCATGAAAGCTCGTTGGGAAGATGCATCCAAAGAAACAATAAAAAGAACAACAAAGCCATGCCCTAAATGCCATGTTCCAGTAGAAAAGGATGGTGAGTTTCCTGAAGGATATATCACACTTCCTGTAGGCAGATTTTAAAACAACATTGCAGAGCACTCCAATATATCAAGTGTAACTTAGCATGGTTACAATTTTCACTGTTTTAGAATTGATTGCAAACATAGTGTTCTATGATTTAACAAGTGTCTATGGAGAGTCAATCATTTAGGTCATGATTATCCCAAGGATGTTTTTCAAGAGACAGCTGGACTTTCTTGTTTTTCTTTGAAGATTCTTCGCTTCTCGTCCAAGAAGCTTCTTGGATGAGAGGTGACATGTCTTCAAAGAAAAACAAAAATGCCCAGTTGCTTCTTGAAAAGGCACATTTAGGGCATGAATAAAACTATTAACTTTCTAGAAAATAAGTTTCCGGCAGTTCTGCTTCATGATTCAATTATTTCTTCAAAGTGCTGATCGTTGCATCCTGGCTGGAAAAACTTCAACAGGGAAGTATTTCCTCCCACCAGCAGTGTAAAAAGCTTCAAAGAACACTTCCCCTTTAAATAAGTCAAGCCCCAGCAAAGTACCAGGAAAGAAAAAAAAAACAACTCTGGAGAAGCTCAGGCGACAGAAAGTCTAGGCGTACTACCAAGAATAAAGGTTAACGGAGAAACTAAGAAGCAATTTGTGTAAGCAGGGCAAGAAAGATTAGATTAGAAACATCACCAGAATGTTTCCTGCCTTCCTTACAGGATTAGCCCTATAAAGTGGAAGAAAACAAAAGGAGATTTCTTCCAACAACTGGTTTTCCGAACTGCTTAGAAAGTTAATAACAGGATCTAATGAATAGGTGAGAACCAGTAGAATCCCACTCCTGCCCCAAACCCTAATCCATGGACTGACACTGGTCCTCAACATGCCAGAAGCCAGGCCACGCAAAGAAGCAAAGCTCCATCCATGGAATGCAGGCAGCACGCAAAACCATACCCTCTCCAGTTCTCAGAAAAACCTCTCTGCACAGAACTGATTCTCGGTACCCAAAAAATTGGGGACTGCTGCCTTAAATTACTTAATGCAATTTCATAAGCATTTTATGAAAAGAAACTGGGTGCACATTTATACTTAGTTTTCTTTGGATAGTTTATTTTGAGCCATGAAACAATGGCTGACGGTTCGTTCCCAGATGTCTTAATATTATTGTGCTTCATTAGCTAGCACACAAAACAGCCATGCTCTAAATAGAGTATCCAACCAAGAAGCAGAGGCTGTCCAATATTTTTGTACTATACTGACTGAAAAATGGCAGGTCCTTTCTCAACATCTGAAATTATCTGAATACAAAAAGGACTTCATGAAGAAAGCTTATAAAATCTTGGGAATTACATACTGCTAGAAAAAGTTCAACCAGTTAAGTGCCAGGACCTTGGATTGGGACCTAAACTTATGAAATTAGTAATGTCCTAAAACAAAGTTCTTATTTATATGCATTGAGCAATATTTTGATTTTGTCCGTGTATTGAGGAAGCCCTATTTTAGTGATCCACATGATCAATAAGCTTTCTCAATAACATTCATCACTAGAAAACTTCCTCTTTACCCTTTGCAGAGTGCATTTGATCCATCTCCATTGATTACACATTTCAGAGTTGCCAATGCATATTTCCATGGCTTCTTATAACAGATTTATTCAATGGTCCATAGCCTGAGATTTATTTATGACCCCTCAAAACTTTGAGCATAATTCCCAAGTACTACTTTCATATTATAATTATAAATGTGACTGGAAGAAAATACAGTATAATTAAATTATAGGAGAAGATTCATATTAGTTACACTTATATAATTTGAAGCCTTTTTAATATAAATCAAATCATATGTAGCATTTATCTAGCCACTATTTCCATCTTAGGAGGGTAAGCCCAAAACCCATCATTCAAAATCTAAGGGTAGCTTGCACAACCTTGATATATATGAATTGCCACTCTGCAAAATCATTATTCAAGATGTAAGTGTAGGTTGCACAGTCTTGATCTGTATGGATTGTCACTTTCCCAAACCATCATTTAAAATCTTGGTGTAGGTTGAAGAGTCTTGATATAGATGGATTGCCACCTCATCAAAAGTTTTAAACTGGCTTGTGATCTATCAGTAAATGGGGTCCCCCCCACATGAACGAACCTTCCATTCAGTGTGTTTTAAACATTTTTGTTAATATATGGAAGATGTATGGTCCTTCTAACCACATTTAAATATTTGAAATAATGAAGAAATATATATTTAGTGCCTGAGAATAAAGCCTTTCAAATCACTCTGAGCTTCTAACTTGTATAAGTCATTCAGCTGACAGCAAAATGTAAGATTACTGCTGGTAGCTATAAATTTCTAATCCTGTTTAGTCTAATCTAATTCTCAGCTACTACATTCTGAAATTTATAATCCTGTTGAGTCTACTTTAATCCTCAACTAATAACTCTCTCATACATACAGTATATGAACACTACAGATTCAAGGATGACCAAACATCATTCTGGACTTTAGAGAAGCTATAAATGCAGAGAAAGTTGCATTTCACATTGAGTGTCTCCTTTGGGCTCACTGCGGAATCAGAATTTCATCTGAGCTCAATTTCCATCAATTGAAAAGGAATTTAGAATGGATAAATGCAACATTTCATAAACCACATTCTTCCCTCCCTTCAGTTAATAATTCTTGAAAGCATAATTCAATAAATTAATCTACAAATGGTTGTTTATTTTATTTATATATTCATCACATTTCTATGCTACCCGTGCCACCTAGAAGACACTGCACTGCTATCCTGAGCAATGAAGAGTTTGCAAAGTTAAGAGCTCCACTGTCCCTTTCACATATAAATTAACAGTAGGATCTGGAGTGAAAGCCATAGGTTATTATTGTGATACCCACAGACATGCCAACTTATTATCTGCTTATGTTTACATTTGTACTAATGGTTGTCTGTCCTGTATGATTTTCTTATACACATTATTGATTTTCTCCTAGGTGGATGTATGCATATGAAATGTCCTCAATCTCAGTGTAAATTTGAATGGTGTTGGAAATGTAGCCTAGAATGGAACAGAACGTGCATGGGAGATCATTGGTTTGACTGATCCTTAAGTAATCCTAGAAACAACAAATTGCTTCAAAGTCACAATGAACTTCACAATTGCTTCACACAATATCAGATTCCAAAGATCTTGTTCCAGCTTTGAATTTCTCACAACTATTAATTGTGGGATTAATTAGGACATTTGGCATTTGTGTATGCATTTTTCAGCGCCACACATCAGTATGTATATTCAGAATGAAATAATAACAATCAGAAGAACCAGGCTATCATTCGTTAGATATATTCTGCTTACATCAGGACAACTCTGTAATGGTGCCTCCTCCCTTGAAAACTATGTCATGTCTCCAGCTAGTTTCTGTTTTTAATTGATTTCATCTTTGATTTGTTATCTATTATTGGCAAACTAAAGAACTATACAAACTGGGCCTCTCAAATAGTTCAAACTATCATGGTTTATATTTATCAGCAATTCAGTTTGTGACTTTGTGTTTGAAGGTTTAGAAATGTTAATGTTTAAATTACATAGGTATAATCACAAGTGCACTTTCAGATATATTACACAACTTGCCTTCCAAAACCAAAACTTTTATAGTACAATTTTTTATACTGACATGATTTTTACTGAATTGATTTCCAGACCTAAGTCACAAATAAAAATATAGATGTTTGTTTTCTTCTTTTGACACCCTTGGTATGTACATTCCTAGTAGAGCTAAAGGAGATTGGCTATAATATATACATTGGAGACTTGGGCGAAGTTTTTCTAAGTCAACATTAATTTGAGTTCTGTGATCTTATTGTCTGACATGATAGAAATATTTACAGTTCTACTAGAATTACCCAAAATGGTTATAAAACAGATTGATTTTGATTGATTTTTGGAGGGATGGATTTGATTTTTAGCATTATATTTTTAGAAGTTTTTGGTTGAAGCTTTGCCAGTATTTTAAAAAAGATCTTGCTATATGTTTTATCCTCAATAAAAGTTCTGCTGTTTCATGTTTTTGATGGTATATGATTACTTCAGATTTATTATGGTAAAGACAGTGTGAAACTACTTGAAAGCAAATATGCACTGATTAGTTAACTTATACATTACTAAATCAGAGTTGACACATTGTTTTGCAACTGTGTCTGCCAATCTTATACTTCAAAAGCTAAATGAGTTATGGATTGTGATCATCTCTCAGCATTAAGAATTTAAGGAGCCGTGTGTTTTTTCTATAAAAAACACCTATTACTCCAAGAATATATTGCATTACTGCTAAAAGTAAGTTGATGGCTACATTTATTTTAATTATCCCAGCTATCTCAATTTCCCCCTGCCTATCCCTCAGCTCCACTGTGACAACACTGAAGCCTCAAAATGGCCTCAGTCAGGTCAACTTCAGGGATGACAGTTTTAGGTTACTTTAGTCTACTCGCATTTTAGCAGGTAATCCTTGACTTATGACCTCAACTGGGCCCAAAATTTCTGTTTCTAAGCAAAACATTTGTTTTGCCCTATTTTAATACCTTTTTTTCCACAGTTAAGTAATCGTTGCAGTTGCTAAGTCAATTTTTAAGTGAATCTGGTTCCCCCAATGACTTTGCTTGTCAGAAGGTCGCAAAAGGTGATCCACAGGATCCCGGGACACTGCAACTGCCATAACTATGAATCTCTTGCTAAACATCCAAATTTTGATCATGTGACCATGGGAATATTGCAATGTCATCAGTGCAAAAAATGACAACATCACCTTTTTCAATATTGTCGTAATTTTAATGATCACTAAATGAATAGTAGTAAATCAAGGACTAGCTGTGATCCATGTGCTGAGTTTTATCCTAACTTCTGCAGTAAAACAACTATGAAAGAATTTTGTTTCCTGGTGGAGGTAGAGCAGGACTACCTTTACTTAATGCACAGCAGGGGTATTAAACTCAAGGCCCACAGGCCGGATCTCGCCCATGGAATGCTTAAATATGGCTCATGGAGCTGGCCTGAAAATATCAAGGGACCGGCCCATGATGTCTCTGGCAGCTAAAACAGGCCGCATGTGGCCCCCTCACATCTTGTTTTCATTCTCCATGGCCTCCTGCAGCACTGCCTGCCAAAACCAGGCTGAAAACCAGGCCCAAAATGGGCTGAAAAATGGCCTGAAAAGAGGCCACATGGCCCCTTTTCAACCAGCAGAGTGCTGCAGAAGGCATCCATCCTGCCCCCCCCCACTGACCACTCGCTGCCCCCNCCCCCCCCCCCACTGACCACTCGCTGCCCCCACAGCTGCCCTCCCACCCTGGTTCTCCCCCCCAGGCCGGCCTGTAGAGGGAATTACGATGCTGCTCTGGCCCTCAAAGAAATCCATTTTGATACCCTGATGTAGAAAGAAATCCTCATGCCTGCCAAACGTTATGCCCACCTCCATTGACCAAATACAAATGGACACAAATCTTAGGGTAGAACAAATCTTAGGTAGCAACAGGCTCATGTTTTCAAATCAGTGATAAACATCAGCAAAGAAGTGGGAGACAGAAGAATAGTTTGGAATCATTTCCCCATCTGCTATCCTTTATCTTATACCCCCAAATAGTTTTTCTTCTCAAATAGTTATGACTTTTGCAGCATCCCCAGGATCATGTGATCAATATTCAGAGGCTTGGCAACTGGTTCATATTTATGACCGTTGCTGTGATCCTCTTTGTTAGGAATGTAAGTCACCTAACAGTTGGGTTGGAAAATATATAAACCAGAGTAGACATTTTAATACTGTCTCTTTAAAGGCCAGGTCCCACTGGCTGACGGACGCAAAACGTATGCATAAAGGACACAGCGGACAAGTAAAATTTCAGGGGTGGCTCCATCCGTTGTCATCTGCTCAAAAAAGTAGCAAAAATTTGCATAAACAGAACGGAAAAGAACGGACGTGGGTAGTACGTAGCGGGGATGTTAAGCAGATG
>BHFT01018166.1:0-27963 GCA_004320025.1 Laticauda laticaudata | reverse complement strand
GGATAAGGAAGGGCTGGAGGTCTGATCTATTCCTTCTATAGTCCACTATCAGCTCCTTGGTCTTATTGGTGCTGAGGACCAAGTCATGGTCTCAACACCACGAAAACAACCAGTCCACCTCATCTCGGTACGAAGATTCATCCCACCACTGTTGTGGGACTTCTCCGTAAGATTTTGTCTCCGGGCCTTTAATTGTCTTCATTGCTCTTCTCTGCACTTTTTCCGAAGTCTCAACATAGCTTTTATAAATGTGGGGGACCAAAACTGGATGCAGGATTCCAGGTGTGGCTTTACAAAATGGTGCTAATCTTTCACGTGATTTTGATTCCATGCGTCTGTTTATACAATCTCGGTTTAATAGATCCTGAATGTGGGGTGACTGAGTTAGACCCAAAACCCTTTTCATACCTTCAGGATGGTTTGAGTTCAGAGCAGTTCTTAAATAGGGGGCTGTGTGGGCTTTATGCTCCTTTGCCCCACAAAATCAGATAACAAATTATCAGAGTTGGAAGGGACCTTATAGGTCATCTAGTCTAACCCCCCACCCAAACAGGAGAGCCTACACCATTTTTGACAGATGGGAATCAAATCTCTTTTTGAAAGTCTCGAGTGACGGCGCTCCCACAACTTCTGAAGAAAACTTCTGTTCCATTGGTGGATTGTTCTCACTGTCAGAAAGTTTATCCTTATTTGTGGGTTGAATCTCTCCTTGTTCAGTTTCCATCCATTATTCCTTATCTGGCCTTCAGGTGCTTTAGAGAATACCGTGACCCCCTCCTTCTCTCTGGGGCAGACCCTCAAATATTGGAAGACTGCTATCATATCTCCCTTGGTCCTTCTCTTCCCTAGATTAGCCAGGCCCAGTTCCTGCAACCGTTCATCGTATGTTTTAGTCTCCAGTCCCCTCATCATCCTGGTTACTCTTCTCTGCACGTTTTTTTCTAGAGTCTCAACATATTTCTTTAATGTGGTGACCAAAACAGGATGCAGTACTCTAGGTGTGGTCTTACTAAGGCTTTACAGAGTGGTATTAGTACTTCCCTTGATCTTGACTGTATCCCTCTGATAATACAACTTAGGATTGCATGAGCTTTTTTGGCTGCTGCTGCACACTGCTGGCTCTCATTTAGCTGGTTGTCCACTAAGACTCCAAGATCCCTCTCATCATATTGCTGCATATTGTTATCATGTCTCCCCCCAGTCCTTCTTTTCACTAGACTAGACATTCTCAATTTCTGCAACTGTTCTTTAGATGTTTTAGCCTCCAGACAGTCCCCTAATCATCTTTGTTGCTCTTTTCTGCACCCATTCTAGGGTCTCACCATCTTTTCTGTATTGTAGTGCCCAAAACTGCATGCAATACTCCAAAAGTGGCCTTACCAAGCCATTATAAAGTTCTATTAACACTTCACATGATATGCATCCTGGTTTTGATTTGCTTACTCTCTTCTAATCCCTTCCTCTCCAATCTCTCTGCTTTAGGGGATAGGAGGAAAAAAACAAACAGGCATGGCTAATTGGCTAATTCTGGGGTCTTACCAAGAGTTTATAAAGTGGTACTAACATTTCATGTGATCTTGATTCTATCGCTCTGTTAATGCAGTTTAGGATTGTATTGGCCCTTTTTGGCAGCTGCCGCACCCTGTTGATTCATCTTTAATTGGTATCCACTAAGACTTCAAGATCCCTTTCATGGTTACTGCTATTAAGCCAGGTGCTACCACTTCTGTACCTGTGCATTTGGTTTTTCTTGCCTAAACCTTCCTTCATTTTCACCATTGAAAAATTGTAAATCCCCGACCCCTAGTTGTTCCGATGAACTGTTCGTTCTGGGACTGTTCCCCGAGGTTACGACGGCACTGCAACAGGTGACTTGCAAATGGTGTTTGCCCTTAACAGTCACTAAATGGATGCTTGTTAAGTCCAGGACCCACCTGAAGTAACACGCCCCAGGTGCATGCGCCTTTAGGTCTATGCATGGACACCAGTGTTTGGGGAGCAGGATCCCCTCCCCTCGTGTGGATTGGGGGGGGCGTGTCCTGCAAACAGATGCGGAGGAAGCCAACAGAGGCAGCTTCCTGTTTCAATGGCCGCATCGTTTTGATGGCCCGCCTCGGCATGGAAAAAAATAAAATTCAATTGAAAAAGGAGACGGCATCTGTTGGAAATTAATGGGGTGACGCAGGTCAGCTACGAAAGACGAGTTTCCTCTGCCCCTCCCATCTCGCAGGGCTAGAATTGGCACTTGGGAGAGGAGGGGGGCTGTCTTTGCCTAGCAAACCCCATCTTAAAATAGTGGGGGTGGTGGAAAGGAAACATGTGTGCATTCCATTTCACCTTACCTGCGTGTTTCCACAGTAACTGGCCAGAATTTGCAACCGTGCCCCTTGCAGGAACCTGTGCCAGCTCTGCGTCCTGGCATTGCCGAATCCCCAACCTTGTTGCCATCTGTCTTGGCAACAGGTATGTGTATGTGGGAAAGCATGTCCCCCCCTGAATCAGGGAAACGGAGTCCCAGTGCACGCCAGGGAGATAAAGCCACGGGGTGTGTGTATGCTTGATTTTGTGTGTGTGTGTGTGTGTGTGTGTGTGTGTGTCTGTGTGCTTCATCATGCGACAGGTGCCAGGATCTTGAAGAAGAGAAGGGTGCACAGATGAAAGAGCTGAGTTGTATGGTGAGATGCCAAGGTGGGTGGGGATGGGGGCACAGGGAATGAAAAAGAGAGAGGGAGAAAGAGCGAGGGAGAAAGAGAAGGGGAGAAAGAGAGAAAGGAAAAGAGAGAGAAAATGAGAGAAAGAAAAGGGGAGAAAGTGAAAAAGAGAGAGAGAAAAAGAGGCAGAAAGAAAAAGAGAAAGAGCGAGGGAGAAAGAGGCAAGGAGAAAGTAAAGGGGAAAAGAGAGAAAGAAAGGGAGAGAAAGTGAGAAAGAAAAAGAAAAAGGCAGAGACAAAAAGAGGGAGGGAGAAAGAGGGAGACAAACAAAAAGAGAGAGAAAATGAGGGAGAAAGAGAAGGGGAGGAAGAGAGAAAGGAAGAGAGAGAGAGAGAGAAAAGAAGAAGAGAAAAAGATAAAGAGGGAGAAAGACACAGAGAACAAGAGAAAGAGAGAAAAAGACAGGGAGCAAGTGAAAGGGAGAGAGAGGGGGGAGTGCTCCCAGCTGGTCAACAGATAACAGATAATCAGAGTCAGAAGGGACCTTGTAGGTCATGTAGTCCAACCCCCTGCCTAAGCAAGAGACCCTACACCATTTCTGACAAACAGCAGTCCAATCTCTCCTTGAAAGTCTCAGGTGGCATTGCTGCCATACTGCTTTCCCCTCACCCCAATGGAACCTTTTGGGGTGGTTCCATTGGGCAGCCCCCTCCCCAATGGAACCTTTTTTTCCCTCAAGGGGCACATACCCTTTGGTTTTGCTACACAAAAGAAACAGGGCAGCGGCCGATGTGAATGACAGTTTCCATGTCAACTCTCCATAGGGGGGAGAGGGAAGGGTTTTGTCTTGGGGAGTGGGTGGGGATAGGAATCAGAGGCCACTCAAGTGGACGAGCTAGGAACACGAATATTAAGCAGGGGGTGGAATTCTGCCGGTTCGACCCAGTTGTTAACTATTCTGTGCAGTTCGGAGAACCAGCAAATCATGCCCATGGCTGGCCCCGCCTTTCCCTGCCCCTCTGCTCCCTGCCCAGTCAGTCCTTATTGACATCGCACGCATGCCCAGCATCATTGACTAGGTCCTCCCCTACCCGGTCACTCCTCAATGTATTTCTTTTTTTCCTCCTCCCAATGATCAGCTGTTCTGACGATCAGCTGTTTGCTGGAATCCTCCTCATTGTCTTACTGCTTCACCCAGGGGGCTTCCCTGAGACCTAGGAAGCCAAAAAACGGAGAGGGGAGGCTGCTGCAGAAAAAGAAGAAGAAGCCACACCCACTTAGTTACATGGCCACACCCACCTAGCCACACCCACAAAACCAGTAGTAAAACTATTTGCATCCTCACCTCTGATGTTAAGGGAATCAGGGCCTCCCTGTTGACCCCGGTACGACCAGGGCACTGCAAACTGTTATAATTGCAAGTTCGTTGCCAAGTGCCATGCTCAATCAGCTTTAAGCCTTTGTAGCTCATGACAACGTCTGACACAAAAAGAGGTTTATGGGGAGATGAATTGTAATTTAGTTTGACAATGCTAAATGTTCCCAAGAAGTGTTGGTCTCCGTCTCTCTCGCTCTTTTTCTCTCTCCCTGTCTCTGTCTCTTTTTCTCTCTCTGTTTCTCTGTCTCTTTTTCTGTCTGTCACTCTCTCTGTCTCTGTCTTTCCCTGTCTCTTTTTCTCTGTCACTCTCTCTGTCTCTTTTTCTTTTTGTCTCTCTCTCTCTCTCTTTCTCTGTCTCCCTGTCTCTTTTTCTCTGTCACTCTGTCTCTGTCTCTGTCTTTCTCTCTCTGTCTTTCTCTGACTTTCTCTGTCTTTCTCTGTCTCTTTTTCTCTCTGTCACTCTCTCTGTCTCCGTCTTTCTCTCTCTGTCTCTCGTCTTTCTGTCTCTTTTTCTCTGTCACTCTGTCTCTGTTTTTCTCTGTCTCATTTTCTCTCTGTCAGTCTTTCTCTCTCTGTTTCTCTCTGTCTCTTTTTCTCTCTGTCACTTTCTCTGTCTCTGTCTTTCTCTCTGTGTCTCTTTTTCTCTCTGCTTCTGTCTTTCTCTCTCTGTCTTTTTCTGTCTCTTTTTCTCTCTGTTATTCTCTCTGTCTCTGTCTTTCTTGTCTCTCTGTCTCTTTTTCTCTCCGTCACTCTGTCTGTGTCTTCCTCTGTCTCTTTTTCTCTCTGTTACTCTCTCTATCTCTGTCTCTCTCTGTCTCTTTTTCTCTGTCACTCTCTCTCTCTCTGTATCTTTCTTTTTGTCTCTCTGTCTCTCTCTTTCTCTGTCTCTCTGTCTCTTTTTCTCTCTGTCACTCTCTCGGTCTCCGTCTTTCTCTCTCTGTCTCTCGTCTCTGTCTCTTTTTCTCTGTCACTTTGTCTCTGTCTTTCTCTCTCTGTCTCATTTTCTCTCTGTCCCTGTCTTTCTCTCTCTGTCTTTCTCTGTCTCTTTTTCTCTCTGTCACTCTCTCTGTCCCTGTCTTTCTCTCTGTCTCTTTTTCTCTCTGTCACTCTCTCGGTCTCCGTCTTTCTCTCTCTGTCTCTTGTCTCTCTGTCTCTTTTTCTCAGTCACTCTGTCTCTGTCTTTCTCTTTCTGTCTCATTTTCTCTCTGTCTCTGTCTTTCTCTCTCTGTGTTTCTCTGTCTCTTTTTCTCTCTGTCACTTTCTTTGTCTTTGTCTTTCTCTGTCTCTTTTTCTCTCTGTCTCTGTCTTTCTCTCTGTGTCTCTTTTTCTCTCTGTTATTCACTCTCTGTCTTTCTTGTCTCTCTCTCTTTTTCTCTCTGTCACTCTGTCTATGTCTTTGTCTCTGTGTCTCTTTTTCTTTCTGTTACTCTCTCTCTCTCTCTGTCTCTTTTTCTCTGTCACTCTGTCTCTGTCTTCCTCTCTCTGTCTCATTTTCTCTCTGTCTTTCTCTCTCTATCTTTCTCTGTCTCTTTTTCTCTCTGTCATTTTCTCTGTCTCTGTCTTTCTCTGTCTCTTTTTCTCTCTGTCACCATCTCTGTCACTCTCTCTGTCTCCGTCTTTCTCTATCTCTCATCTCTCTGTCTCTTTTTCCCTGTCACTCTGTCTCTGTCTTTCTCTCTCTATCTCATTTTCTCTCTGTCTCTGTCTCTCTGTCTCTGTCTTTCTCTGTCTTTTTCTCTCTGTCACTCTCTCTGTCTCTGTCTTTCTCTCTTTGTCTCTTTCTGTCTCTTTTTCTCTCTATCACTCTCTGTCTCTGTCTTTCTCTGTCTCTTTTTCTCTCTGTCACTCTGTCACTCTGTCTTTGTCTCTCTGTCTCTTTTTCTTTCTGTCGCTCTCTGTCTCTCTCACTGTGTGTCTCTTTTTCTCTCTGTCACTCTCTCTCTCTCTCTCTCTCTTTTTCTCTCTGTCACTCTCTCTCTCTGTTTCTCTCCCTCCCTCCCTCTCTCTCTCTCTTTCATCCTCTCTCTCTCTGTGTCTGTCTCTTTTTCTCTCTGTCACTCTTTCTGTCTCCGTCTTTCTCTCTGTGTCTCTCTCTGTGTCTCTCTCTCTGTCTGTGCCTCTCTCCCTCTCTTTCTTTCCTTCTCTCTCTCTCCCTCTTTCTCTCTTTCACCCTCCTCTCTCTCTTTCTCCAAATTCCGTGAGAATAAATGAAAAAAAAATTATTGGGGGGGGGGAGACTCTCTTTTGTGTTTGGGGGGCAGGGGGGAATAGGCCAGGATGGGTCCATCTTTGCCCTAGTTTAGGACACCTTTATGACAAATGCCCTAAAAGAATTTTGCAAATCACTTTTTATTTATTCATTTTATCTGTTTGTGAGATTTTTGTCCTATCTTTCTTATTTTGTAGGCAGCGAATATAACTAATATCACTCTTTTCTCCTCTGTTTTCCCCATAACAACAAATCTATCTATCTATCTATCTATCTATCTATCTATCTATCTATCTATCTATCTATCTATCTATCTATCTATCTTTCTATCTCCTGCTAAGGGCCATCTTTTGGCTTTGATCCTAAGGCAGACTTCCTCAACCCTAGCAGGCTTGGCCCGGAATCATGGGTCTTGTAGTTAGCGATGCTTGGGCAGGGAGGGCTGCCCCTAAGGTCTGAAGTGACATCCTTTGGGCAACACAGGGTAGCCCTGTTTAATCCTCCACTCCTTTCTTGGCCTTTCCTTCCCTTAGCCCTTCCTCCCGGCTCCTTCCCCTGCGAGTAGGCCGTACAGCATAGGAACAAAATGGCCCACATTCCCTCCATGGGTATGGATGAAACTCAGGTCTCCCCAGTGTGGGGTCTCTACCCTCCACCTCACACACATCCCTTTGTCTTCTCGCCCTCCTCCAGAGGAGATCCAGCCTCAGTTCACCGAAGAGCTAGAAGAGCAAGTGGAACTGGTGACCGTTCCTTCCATCCACATGGAGGAAGAGGTGGATTTGGTAAGAGGAGTGGTAGTGGGGGAGGGAGTCAGGTCTCGCCCTGGGACGGGAGGGTTGCCTTTGGGTCCCTTTGGGTCACCCTTCGCCAGCAGGACCCATCAAAGTGAGTTCTGCAGATTTGTTAAGTGAGTCACACATTTGTTAAGCAAACCGGGCTTTCCCACTTTGCTAGCTGGAGCCCTGCATTCGTCATAAATAGGAACCAGTTGCCGAAGCATTTGGATTTTGATCAGGTGGCTGTGGGGAGGCTGCAAGCAGTTGTACGTGTGAAAAAATGGTCACAAGTTGCTTTTTTTCAGGACCGTCACAACCTCAAACGGACACTTAGGGTACAGCTAGTCCTTGACTTGCAACAATCCATTTAGTGACTGTTCTAAGTTCCAACAGTACTGGTAGGGCTCGACGGACGTGCACAAATGAGCCCGAAATTTCTGCTGTTAAGTGAGACGTTTGTAAAATGATTTTTTTTTTGGCCCCATTTTACAATCTTCCTTGCCACTGTTGTTAAGTGAATCACTGCCGTGGTTCAATCAGAAACATGGTCATTAAATGAATCTGGCTTTCCCCCATTGACTGTGCTTGTCAGAAGATGGCAAAAGGATGCTACAACCATCATAAATACAAGTCAATGTCCAAGTATCCAAATTTTGATCACATGATCATGGGGATGCTGAAGGTCGTAAGTGTGAAAAACGGTCCCTTTTCCAACACCATTGTAACTTGAAGTGGTCACAAAATGAACCATTGTAAGTCAAGGAGTATACATAATGAAAAAAAAAATGGACCATTAGGACCATTTTTTATAATTATAACCGTGGCAGCATCCCCACAATTACGTGATCAAAATTCAGGTGCCACAAACTGACTCACTTTTACGACAGGCAATGGGGAAGCAATGGGGAAGAAGAAGAAGAGACTGGACAGCTGAAATCAGGATCTATTACGCTTCCTGCATGCCCACCATCTATTAAGAAATTTACCCTACGTGGCAGTCTGGGGAATTCTGGGAGTTGAAGTCCATAAGTCTTAAAGTACCCAAAGTTGGAGAGCCCTGATTTAAGACCTGTGGACTTCAGCTCCCAGAATTCCCCGGCCAGCTCTCTCTCTCTCTCTCTCTCTCTCTCCCCCCCGCCCCACTTTGATGAAGTCAAGATATATTACACTTACTTGAATACACACCCTCTATTAAGAAAGTTACCCTACATGGCTGACTGGGGAATTCTGGGAGCTAAACTTCATCTGTCTTACAAGTTGATACAGTTGAGAAACACCGCACTAGAACTTCTAGAGACCAACAACGTGTGTGCCTCCAGAAGTTGTGGGCGCTCCCAACACTGGAGGTTTTTAAAAAGAGACTAAGACAACCCTTTTGTCTGAAATGGGTTTCGAAAGGGTCTCCTGCTTGAGCAGGGGGGGTTGGACTGGAAGACCTCCAAGTCCCTTTCCAACTCCATTCAAATGTATTGATTGGGTCCCTTCTCATCGGATGTCCTGGCATTGCATCTGCAGCCAGCAATTTTGCAAAGGGCAGGAAGACCCTTCCCTAAGCACAGGCAGCCTGTGGGACCTCCCTCTACCCCCCTCCCCTCCCCCCAAGACAAATCCCAAGGAAGGCCGAGGGGGGAAATATTTCTGCTTGCAATCTTGCACATTTCCCTTGCACCACACACCCTAGCACATCTGGTTCTGTGCTTCCACACCAGATGTTGCGCTAATGGGATCCTGATTTCCCGGAGTTTTCTTGGAAAAGCTCTTAGGAATAAGGGTTGGGGGGGGCTTCCTTGGGGTGGGGGCGGGGGGCTGGGTGGAAGAAACTGACTTGAAAAAATCCCACTTTTTGATCTCCGCTGTCATTTTCGGGGCTCCCCCCCAACAGCAAAGTTCAGGTAGTCGTCAAACTTACAACTATCATTGAGCCCAGTGTGACCATTTGTAAGTTGTTCCGGTCATTAATTCGATGACCGTGCCCCGATTTTATGAGCGGGGTTTTTTTTTGCCACGGTCGTTAAGTGGATTACTGGTTATTAAGCAAATCCATTGTCCAAAATGGCCATTTGGAGTGGTGGTGTAGGAAACCAGGAAGTAAATGAAAGGTTTCCTTCAAATACATCATAAATATTGGCCTGTGATCAGGGGCCGCTCTGTGTGCGTGTGTGTGTGTGTGTGTGTGTGTCTGTGTGTGTGTGTGTGTGTGGTGTGACTGTTGGAATTTCACATCTGGGTCATAAGTACAGGTAAGTCCTCGACTTAATGACCGCAATCAAGCCCCTAAAGTTCTACTGGTCAGCGAGACAGCCGTGAAGTGAATTTCATCCCATTTTAACGACCCTTTTTGCCCCAGTCGTTAAGTGAATCACCACCATTGATAAGTCAGTCACTCGGTTGTTAAGCAAATCCGGCTTCCCCCATTGACTTTGCTTGTCAGAAGGTTGCAAAAGGGGATCACATGTCACGTTGCCACCATCATAAGTGTGAGTCAGTTGCCAGGCATGTGAATTTGGATCACATGGGGAGGCTTCAATGGTCGTAAGTGTGAAAAACGGTTAGGAGGAGTCCCTTTTTTTCCACCGCCATTCTAACTTTGGTCACTAAATGAACTGTTGTAAGGCAAGGATTACCTATATCTCTCCAGGTAGGAAGTTTCAAGAACGGTCACTCAGGAACTGGCTGTAATTTGAAGACTGCCTATCCCATGTCTGTCCAGGGAAAAACCGCCCCTCTCTGAGTCAGTGTGGCTTGTGTTACTTTGCTGAATTGTGCTTCCCCCCTCCTTTTGTGCAGAAACCCTGCCTCCGAAACCGCCTGTCGTTGTCCGACGTCACTGAAGAGATGTGGACAGTGGAACATCTGACTGCCATGGACCAGTTCCTGAAAGATGTCACCCAGACCATGCTTGTGTTTTATGTCGACGAGTTCGCCGGGTTGAAAGTGGAGCCGGTCATGCCTTTCCAGGTCAATCAATCAATCAGTCAGTCAGAACAACTTGCTTCTGGTATCAGAATCAGAGTCAAGCTGAAAGGGACCTTGGAGGTCTTCTAGTCCAACCTTCTACTCGAGCAGGAGACCCTACATCAGAGGTGGGATTCAGCTGGTTTGGACTGGTTCAGATGAACTGGTTGTTAAATTTACATCTGGTTCATCAAACTGGTAGTTGAACCAACCGGCTGGCCCTGCCCACCCCACTCTTTCACAGAAGTCTCTTCCCCAGGTTCTGGGAGGGCAAAAAAATGGGCCGAACTGGAAGTGCGGAAACGGGCCTGTTTTTGCCTTCCAGAGCGCCTCCGGAGCTCGGGGGAGGCCATTTTCCCCCTTCCAGAGGCCTGAGGGAACCCTCCGGATTCTGGGAAAGGCGACTGGAAGTTCTGGTAGGCCACACCCACCATGGCCACGTCCACCCAACGACCAAGCAGTGAACTGGTTGCTGGGATTTTTGAACCCCATCCCTGCCCTATATCATTTCAGACTAGTGGCTGTCCAGCCCCTTCTTAAAACCTTCCAGTGATGGAACACCCAATAAATCAATAAATTTATTCTCCAAAGCACCTGAAGGCATGAAGCAACATATGGAAACGAATCAAGAAGCATTCTCCTCCAGGAATGGAGGAGAAACTTTCTAAGAGTGAGGACAATTGACCAGTTTGCCACAAGAATAGAATAGGAATAGAAATAGAAATAGATAGAAATAGAATAATAGAGAGAGTTGGAAGGGCCCTCTGAGGTCTTCTAGTCCAACCGTCTGCTTAGGCAGGAAACCCTCTACCACTTCAGACAAATGGTCATCCAATCTCTTCTTAAAAACCTCCAGTGATGGAGCGTGCACAACTTCTAGAGGCACACATCATTGGCCTCTGGAATTCATATTCTAATACTTCTATGTTCGAATGTTCAAATTTAAGCCAGATGGACTACAATTCCCAGAATTCCCCATCCAGCATAGTGGGCTGGGGAATTCTGGAAGTTGAAGTCCACAGAGCTGTAGTTTGAGAAAACCCAATGGCTAGCCCCCCCCCCCCCCCCTTTTATTTAAANCCCCCCCCCCCCCTCTTTTTAATTAAAATTTTTGAAATTTTTTTATTGAAAATAAACATTTAAAAAATTGAATGTGGTAGACATTCTTTGACATTTCAGTCTTCACATTTTAAACTAAAGAAAAATCGATAGCAAATCTAAACATTTATATCCATAAGTTTACATATATACATTTAATCTTTGCATCATTATTAGATCTTATTCTTGTACCACATTTCAATGAAACTTAAATTCTATTTTTCATTTTATAGACTTTCTTTCATGTCCCTCCATGTGTAAAAGTTATTCCATACTTTATAATATTCAGATACATCTTGTTCTTTTAATTCTAGTGTCAAGCTATCTAATTCAGTGCATTGAAAAATCTTATCTATTATAGCATCATCATTTGGGATTTCTTTTGACTTCCAATTTTGGGCCAGTAGTATTCTTGCTGCTGTAATTATATGGATAGTTAAGTAATATCTGATTTGCTAAAGTTATCTTATTATACCCAGTAGGAGCATCTCTGATACAAAGCTAATTTTTAAACCTAACATTTCTTCCAGTCATAGCCAATTTTTTTGCCAAAATTCCTGTATTTTTTTGCAGTCCCACCACATATGGTAAAAGGTACCCCATTCTTTCAAGCATTTCCAACATAGAGCTAGCCTCTCTTTTTTTCCTTGCCTTGATTTTTGCCATTCTCCCAACAGGAACAGAAACAGCTTGCCTACTTCATCCGCCAGGAGAACGCTGAAATTACGGAGGAGAATTTCCATGAAGTGGTGCAGTTTGGCTCCATCCGCAGGCCGTACATCAATTCCCTGATGCGGGCGCTCAACGCGGCCTACCTGCCCCGCCTGTTCCGCAAAGGCTCCTGGCCAGAGAGCATCAAAAATGAATTTTTCTCTGAAATTTATCATTTCATGACCTCCCTGACAGGTAGGATTCTGCCGTTCTTCCTGTTGGCTCCACCTGTGGTCACAGATCAATGGACTAGTGCTTTGGGGTTGCCCCATTGGACAAGCTCTCTTGCCGTAGTTGTGAAGCGGATCAGTGCAGTTACTAAGCGACTTGTGTACTCGTTAAGCAAATCCGGCTAACCCACCCCCATTTATCATCATCTTCTTTTAACGACCCTATAATCCCTTGCGGGGTGGAGTCTAGGCAACTGAATGGAGCTAGCAAGAATGTTTTAACAGCCGGATGCCCTTCTTGTTGCCAGTGCGGAGTTTTGTTCAGCAGATATATTCTCACCGTGCCCAGAGAGAGAAATATCTGCCTCTACCTAGGATCGAACTCACAGTCTCCTGATTGTGAAGCGAGAGCTCCCACCTCTAGGCCACCGCACAACTAACCCACCCCCATTGCTTGTCATGAAAGGAGATTACATGAGTTTTACCCCATTTTATGATCTTACTTGCCACCATCGTTAAGCAAATCACTGCTGTTGTTGAGTCAGGAACACCGTTGTTAAGTGAATCCAGCTTCCCCATGGACTTTGCTTGTCAAAAGGTCGCAGAAGGGGATCACATAATCCCCCAGGACATTGCCACCATTGTAAATATGAGTCAGTTGCCAGACATCTGAAATTTTGCCATGGGGCTGTGGCAATAATCATAAGACACATTTCTCAGTGCCGTCATAACTTTGAACAGTTGCTAAGTGAACTGTTGTAAATCCAGGATTACCTATACTGGCTCTTAAGTCACTTTTTCAGGGCTGTGTCATAATGTCAGGCAGTCACTAAACGAATCTTCGAAGGTCGAGGACTACCTGAAATTGTGGGTGTCTCAATTGAGGCCCAAGGAATGAGAATTGGAGAGGAGTGGGGTCCCTAAGGAGATGTCTCCCTCCAAAAGCCAACAAAAACCCTAATCCCCGACCCTCTCTGTCTGCAGATACCCGATACAAGATAAAGGGCCGCACCGTCCTTTATATCCCGATTGAATCCTTCACCATCAGCGCTGAGGTCGCTCTAAAGGACAAGGCTGTGGTCCAGCGCCTGGAGAGTGAGTGATGGGTCTTGGGGTATCTGAGGAGGGGGGGTAACTGGATCAGAAGGGGAGGAGATGGGCTATCGGGGGGGAGGACCGCACCAGGCGNTTGGGGTATCTGAGGAGGGGGGGTAACTGGATCAGAAGGGGAGGAGATGGGCTATCGGGGGGGAGGACCGCACCAGGCGTGATCATGTCTGCCGCTCTCACTGGAGAGTAAATGAGCCCAGCCGCATTCTGCGCCGCATCTATCGTTCCTAATCTTGTCAGGCACCCCGCATGTGCACCCGGTCCTATGGCGGGGCAATGAGTGAGTGAGTGAGGAAGGAAGGAAGGAGATGAGGGAGGGAGGAAATATGGAAGGAAGGAAGGAAGGAAGGAAGGAAGGAAGGGAGGAAGGAAGGAAGAAGATGAGGAAGGGAGGGGAAGGAAGGGAGGGACGAAAGAAGGAAGGAAGAAAATGAAGGAAAGAAAGAAGAAGGAAGAAAATGAGGGAGGGAGGGGAAGGAAGGGAGGGAGGGAGGAAGGAAAGAAAGGAGGAAGGTTAAATAAGTCCTTCCTGAATTTACAAGCTTCCTTGCCACGCTTGCTAAGGGCATGACCGCAGTTGTTTGGCGCACCAGGCTGTCATTAAATGAATCCAGCTCCCCGCGATCGCTTTGCTTGTGGGAAGCCCCCCCCCCCCNCTTGGGGGAAGCCCCCCCCCCCCACTGCCCGGGAAGGTTGCAGATTGACCCTGCAATGGTCAGAAATACATGCCGGTCGCCACCTACCCCTGAATTTTGGTCTCAGGGCCCGGAGAAAAGTCGTGACGGTTGTAAGCAGAAAATGTGACCAAAATATTAGAACGTGAAGAAATGAATAGATTAACCCTTGCAATTAAAGAGAAGGAGCAAACTGAATACTATAAGATATGGGAACTACAATATTTTATCAATGGCTAGAGGAAAAAAATATGAAAACTAGAAATAACTAATAGGGCAGCCAAATACAGAAAATACGTTAATAGAATTGAACATGTTAAGAAGAGGAGTGTTCTAGTAATAGAAATAACCTGTATATATCAATAAGAGAAGAATAGGATAAGATAGAGAATTAATATTAAATTAATGAATATGGTTCTAAAATTTAAACGGTTATTGCACAAGATATTTGTATCTGCATATTGTTAAATGAAAGAGGAACTGAATACATTTTAAAGAAAATTAAGAATAATAATTAAGAATAGTAATAATAGAAATACATGCTGGTCACCACCCACCCCTGAATTTTGATCCCGGGACCCCAGGGAATGTTGCGACGATTGTAAGTACGAGGACTTTTCCTAAGTCGCTTTCGTAACTTTGAATGGGGGCTAAACGAATGGTTGTAAGTCGAGGACAGCCTGACAGTTGGGGTTCCAACTTCTAGAATTATGTGGGAGCATAGATTCCCCTGGAAATGGTGTGGGGGGTGTCTCAGGTTTTGGGGGTGAGCCAAGAGGCCCCCCCTTTGATTCCCCGAATTGTGTTGAGTGGGTGGGCTTAACTCTCCCCCCCCTTCCCATTTTTGTGTGAGGCCACCCAGCTGGGGGTGGGGGTTCCTCTCATCTGCACCGGGGTGGGCCTGAGTCTCTTTCCTTGCCCCGCAGGCGGAACGTGCAGCTGGGAGCTGTCGCCCAGTCAGTTCTGGGCCCGCTGCTCATTCGTTCCGCCTTGCGCAAATTCAATTGAACGTCTCGCCCTGCGGACAGGAGAAAGAGAGAGAGAGAGAGAAAGAGATGCTGACTGAATTATGCAGTGCCTGGATCTCTATTAGGGCAATTGTGGAAGTGGGCTGGGGAGGGTGGGACTTGGAGTGGGAATGCGTGGGCAGGTAGAGTCCTTCCTTCTGCAAGGGGCCAGGAGAGTTAGCTTCCTTCCTTTTTTCCCTCATCTTCTTCCTTCTTTCCTTCCTCTCTCCCTCCCTTCTTCCTTCCTTCCTCCCCCTCCCTCCCTCATTGTCTTCCTTCCTTCCTTCCTCCCCATCCCTCTTTCATCTTCTGCCTTTCTTCCTCATCAACTTCTTTCCCCTCTTGCTTTGGTTGCCATATCTGCAAGGTCATGTGATCATGATTTGATGCGTGGTAACTGGCAGGTACTTACGACGGTTTTCAGTGTCCCCTCTTCCCCTTTTGTGACGAGCAAAGTCAGTGGGGAAAGCCCGACCCTCTTAACAATGGTGGCAACAAAGGTGGCAAAACGGGACCCAAATTCACCCCTGCCTCGCTCGGTGATGGAAATTTGGGGCTCCATTGCAGTCGTCAGTCGAGGACTCCCCGCCTCCTCCCGCAGCCAATTGACGACCTCGGAGGGGCCGAGTCGGGAGTCGGCGGTTCTCTAGCACTTAGAGAGACGTTGGGCCATTTTAATCCCCTGAGCCGTGTGATTGTTTTGCCCGGTAATTTGGCACAAAGATTGCGGCTTCCATGCTGTGCAACACTTTTGGAGGTGGCTGCCTGCTGCCAGCAGCTATTTATCCGATTTCATTCCAAGTTTTGCTGGGGAGGGAAGCCGTGTGTGTGTGTGTGTGTGTGTGTGTGTGAATTGCCANCCGTGTGTGTGTGTGTGTGTGTGTGTGTGTGTGTGTGTGAATTGCCAGTCTTCGCTCCAAACTTTTTGACCGTTGTAGCCGGAAAGCCTCTTGTGGGGAGCTCCTTTTTGATGGTCATTGTCCATTGAGCCCAACATTTCCGTTGCTGAGTGAGACAGTTGTGAAGTGATGACCTGTCTTGCTACATTGGTTAAGTGAATGGCCTCCATTGTTAATTTAGTGACATAGTTGTTAAGTGAATCTGGCTTCCTCACTGACTTTGCTTGTCAGAAGGTGGCAAAAAGAGACCAATGCCTCTAGGACACTGTGACTGTCATAAATGTGAGTTGGTTGCCAAGGATTTGCAACATGATTGCCAACGTCTGATGACGGATATATATAGAAGAAGAGGAAGAGGAAGGAGGAGGAAGAAGAAGAAAAAGAAGAGGAAGGGGAGGAGGAGGAGAAGGAGAAGAAGAGGAAGGAGGGGAGGAGAAAGAAGGACGAAGAAAAAGAATAGGAGGAGGAGAAAGAAAAAGAGGAAGAAGAAGAAGAAGAGGAGAAGGAAGAAGAGGAGGAGGAGGAAGAAGAAGAGGAGGAAGAATAAGAGGAGGAGGAAGAGGAAGGAGGAGAAGAAAAAGAGGAGGAAGAGGAGGAGAAAGAAGAAGAGGAGGAAAAGGAGGAAGGAGGTGAAGAAGAAGAAATAGAGGTAGAGAAGAGAAAGAGGGAGGAGGAGAAGGAGAAGGAGTTGTGGGCCTTTTCCCCAAACAGCTGGCATACCCAGGCGTCACTACCCCCTGCTCTGACCAAGGCTTCCTGAGACAGTAACAATCACACTCTTAGTCCCAAAAACCTTTTCTTTTTATTTCAACAACTGTGAATTCTATGCATTCCCAGTCGGTAATGAATCCCAAACACTTTGTGAATAGTCCAACGGAAGTTCTGCCACATTCCTTCGGGATAAGTCTGATAAGCACCCACCTTTATCTCCCTTGAAATGCTGCCAACAACTAAATGGCCCGTTAGCTGTACAAGGCCAAACGGAGCACAAAGTCAACACGTAGCTTCAGAGTTTAAACTGACCAGAACGAACGAAAGTTGCTTCCTGCAAAGGCTCCTGTCCCTTTGCTCCTCCTTTATGTTTTATGGGAGAGGCCAGTCACCTCCAAGCCTTAACTGTTTTTGCCTTCTGGCAGCTCTGGGCCCACACATGCTGGGAACTGGGTTTATCTCTGGGCATCCCCCCAAATGCATTTACCTCCCCCCCACTTATTTTTATTTTCAAGATTCCTCTGGATCCCCACGATGGGACTGGCAACCCTTTGACTGTGGCTTAGAAGGGGCAGGCAGCTTGGGGGTGGGGGACAAGGCCTGCCCCGGGCTGTGCAAAGGGATGCATCAACCACACACACACACACACACGGCTTTGTCTCTTTCAGCTTCCATGATTCATTGGACGCGGCAGATCAAGGACGTGCTGAGGGCCCAAGAGGCGGTGGAGAGCCGCGAAAGCACGGGGCCCCTGGAAGAGATCGCCTTTTGGAAGAACCGCTGCACCGACCTCTCGGAGATCAGCAAACAACTATGCCAGAAAGGGGTGAAGCACATCGAGAGCATCCTGATACTCTCCAAGTCATCCTACGTGGCCCCCTTCCAGCGGCTCTCCAAGCAGATCCAGGTTAGGGGCAGGGAGGGGACTGAGGGGGGGCGCTTATCTAGCCAGGATGAGTCCTGTAGGATGCTGGCCAACGGGAGAGGCTGGAGCAGACTTAGAATGTAGTGCGTAGTATAGTGCAGTAATAGTGTTAGAAGGGACTTTGGAGGTCTTCTAGTCTGACCCTCCGCTTGAGCAGGAGATGTTATACCAAGGAAGGGAACAAGCTGTCCAATCTTTGTTTGAAAACCTAGATAAATAGATAAGATATAGATGATAAATAGAAGATAGATAGATAGATAGATAGATAGATAGATAGATAGATAGATAGATAGATAGATAGANAGGGAGGGAGGGAGGGAGAGAGAGAGAGAGAGGTAGATAGATATAGATTAGATAGATGATAGATAGATGATAGATAGATGATAGATAGATTGATTGATTGATAGATAGATAGATAGATAGATAGATAGATAGATAGATAGATAGATAGATAGATGCATGCATACATATACATACCTAATACAGAAGCTTGCAAAGGAAAACTCTAGTAGTTGGTCCTATCCTATTGTGATGCTCTCCAAACAGCAGACTAATGATGGATCTTTACCAGGACTTCAAGCTTTTACTTTTGCAGCCTAAAAACTGCTAAAAATAAAGAGTGTTGGTGAAGGACTTAATGGTCCATAGCTAGCAGTGAGGAGATGCATTTGGAAGACAGAAAGACTTGTAAATTAGGCAGCTTCCTTGAAGGTTGGAGATACAAACAGGCAATATTAGGGCATTCTGGGACTCCTTTAAACTTGATATTTCAGACTGCAGCTTAGTTAAAAAAATGTATTGGCCCTATAGCCCCCAATCCATGGACAGGCAATGGTCCACAGCATGCCAGAAACTGGGCCACCCAAACAAGTAAAGACCCATCTGCGGGATGCAGGCAGGACATGAAGCCCCACCCACTCCGGTCTACAGAAAAACCTCTCTCCACGGAACCAGTCCCTGGTGCTCAAAAGGTTGGGGACCACTGGGTTAGGTAGAATAATGATCATCTGGAAGGAATATTGTGTATCTGGTGATATGTGCTTGATTTTCAGTCTTTTGCAATCAGAAATATTGAAATGAATGGAGCTCAAACGTTCAAATGCTAACAAGAGGCTAGAAGCTTTTATAACTAACCAACATTCCTACAGACATAACTGTCACGCCAATCTCTTTTGAGCTAAACAATATTACATACCTAGTAACCTTGGACAAGATAGGCAGCATACAAATCTAATAAAATAAATAAATAAATAAATAAATAAATAAATAAATAAAACCGCAAATAAATAAATAAGAATTAAAAGCAGCAGATAAGGAAATAAGTTGTAGATAGAATAGAATATAGAATAGAATAGAATAGAATAGAATAGAATAGAATAGAATAGAATTGGAAGGAACCTTGAAGGTCTTCTAGTCCAACCCCCTTCTCAGGCAGGAAACTCTATACAGACAAATGGTTGTCCAAGCTACTTTCACTTAGGCCAATACCATTCACTGTACCTCTGCATACATTTTTTAAAATCCTCCTGGAAAATCATCCATCTGAGCCATTTATCAGTTCATTGGCATTTGTTACAGAAACATCCACCTCTCTTTTGTTAAGGTTCCTATAAACTCCAACTAACCATAACTTCTTCATTATTTCATTTCCCCTTTTCTCTTTATATATAGGTAATCCTTAACTTAACCACCGCAACTGAGCCCAAAATTTCTGTTGCTAAGTAAAACATTTTGTTATGTGAGCTTTGCCCCATTTTACAACTTTTCTTGCCACGTTGTTAATGAAGCACTGCTATTATTATTACCTTTATTGTCAGAGTACAACATGTGTACAATGAGATTGGCTGAGCCTCCCTTCATGCACACCCCCAACACAGTGGTCCCTAACCCAGTCCCAATCTTATTACGCTATGTGACCTTGTTGCACAACATGCCAGCCCTGCAAGTCTCTCATACTATGTTGACATGAAGTTATTTTCTGTTCAGGAGTCTGACAGCTGGTAAGTTAGTAACACAGTTGTTAGGTGAAACTAGTTTCCCCATTGATTTGGCTTATCAGAAGGTCGCAAAAGGGAATTACATGACCCAGGGAAACTGCAACCGTCATAAATACAAGTCAGTTGCCAAGCATCTGAATTTTGATCAGGGAAAATGAGGATGCTGCAGTGGTCCTGAGTGTGAGAAAAAAGGTCATAAGTCACTTTTTTCAGTGACATTGTAACTTTGAACGGTCACTAAATGAACTATTTTAAGTCGAGGAGTATCTGTATTTATTTTGCAGTTTGACTTCCCTTCCTTCTATACAGATAGTCCTCGATTTACAGCCATTCATTTAATGACCAGTCAAAATTACCACAGCACTGAAAAAAATGACTTAAGACCTCTCCTCTCACAACTATTGCAGCATTCCCACAGTCATGGGATCAAAATTTGGGTGCTTGACAACCAGCACATCGTTATGAGGATTGTAGCATCCCAAATCCCCATGCAACCTTCTCAGCCAACTTCCAATAAGCAGAAATCAATGGGGGAAGGCAGATTCACTTAAGAACCATGTGCTTCATTTAACAACCATGCCAAAAAAAAAAAGTCATAAAATCAGGTGCTGTCCGCTATTCACTGAACAAATGCCTTGCCTAACAATGGAAATTTTAGTCCCAAGTGAGGTCGTAAGTTGAGGACTACCTTTATGACCTAAGGCCGTAATGACGAACCTATGGCATGCATGCCAGAAGTGGCACGTAGTGCCATTTCTGCCTGCATGCGAGCTGTCGCCCAGAACAGATTCATTGCACATGCGCGCGTGCCTCCCATCAGCCAGCTGATTGTTGGGTATCTCCGCGCATGCATGGGGGCAGGGCACATGAAGGGGTCAAGCATGCATGCCCAGGTGAAGCAGGGAGTGTCGCACGCACATTGCATTATAGGTACAGGCATATGCACTTTTGGCACGCAACAACGAAAAGGTTAGCCATTACTGACCTAAGAAGTTCTAAGGCTTCTTTTCATAGTGGTCATGTGGCTTGGTAAGTGATATTTTATTTCAATAAATCAATTTATATAGCTGCCCATCTCATATACATGACCCTGGGCAGAGGATGATCAAGTAATCTTGGTGATACTTAAAATAAGCTGCGTGGAATGATGTCAGCTAATGGAACAATGTTCTCTTGTATCTCCCCATATCTGAAAAATTGCATTATCACTGCAAGTTCAGTTATGTAGTGGAGGAGTTGTGTAGAGGAGATTCAACATGATGCAAAATAAAGGGAAGTACAATCACTTGAGCAAATATAAGTAGCATTATATAATACTGGAAATAGACCCGTCATTTGTGGTAAATTATATATATATATATATATATACATACACACACACACACACACACACACACACACAGATATGTTTTTTTTAAGTTTTCGTGGGTATTTACATGAATGCAGTTCAGCTTCCTTCGGGTATTATCCCACCGACTTGCGTGTTTTAAAAGCTTTAAAAGCCTACAATGATGTGGATATTTACCCTAAGGAAGCTCTGAACTGACATTCAATATAAAACATACATACATACATACATATCATACACATACATACATAGGATAGTATACTATATATATATATATTCTTTAGATCAGCTTATCAAAGCTGAATGTCTTACCTCAGAAGTTGCACCACACCTACCATATTTGCACAATGGAAAAGTTGTGTAAACCTTAAATTTAGTTACTTCTGTTTCTCCTTCAATATGTTTTCTTAATACTTGATTTTTAATTTGTTCAATTTTGCATAGGGAAGCCACCTAATGACCTTCTCGATAGCATGAATGTCAGTTTGCTTTTGACTATGCAGTGGTGAAAACAGAACGTAAGAAGCAAAGAAACAGGACACCGTGTACATATTAAAACCAATAGAACAGAATATCCGTAGTTCAGAGATCCCAAAATAAGAAAGCTTTTATTATAGATGAAGAGAAAGAAGAAAAAAAGGCATGTTCTAAAATAAAAAGAAGGGTCAATGAAGACAAACATCACTGACCCCCCTATGAGAATTGGTGAGTTAAGAGAAGTACAAAAGCAAAGGTGTGTGGTAAGATTGTGGGACAGAAGCCTGAGTTTATTATTAGAAGTCAAGGGGCAAAAGGACTTATTGCTTCTCTCCTTAACTCATCAATTTTCAAAAATAAAATATATAAAAGAAAACCTCAACTTCTCCAGAGAAGGATTGTGACCCGTTAAAAGTTGATGGACGTGCCCTGGCTTAACAGATATGAATTTAAACAGGAAAGATGGTTTTGTTTCTTCAACATGTCATATCTAGAGAGGGATCTACTTATGAGTAGGTTACATTCCAAAAGGATTTTGTTCACAATTCTGAAAAGCAAAGAAAAATCCATGCACAGTACAGCCCTTATCTTACAGTCCATGAGCAGATCTGAGGACACTATGCAAGTGGAAATGATGAGAAAGTGGGAAAGGGTTAGCAGTAGCATTTAGCTTTGTATTTGTCCCATAGTACTTTACAGCACTCTCTGGGCGGTTCACAATATAGAAGCATTTTTTGCATATTGCTCCCAATGTAGGACAACAATGTGAGACCCCATTTTACTGACCTCAGAAGGATGGAAGGCTGAGTCAACCTTGAGCCCCATCAGGAGCAAACTCCAGGCTGTGGGCAGTTAGCCTGCAACCCTGCTTTAACCACTGCACTACCAGGACTATAAGTGGCATGTCCGTGGGTGGAATTCAAAAATCCCAGCAACTGGTTTGCTGCTCAGTTGTTGGGTGGGCATGGCCATGGTGGGCATGGCCTACCGGAACTTCCGGGAGGGCCATTTTTCAACTTCCCAAGGGTCCAGAGGCTTCCCTCAGGCCTCTGGGAGGGCAAAAACGGCCTCCCCCAGGCTCTGGAGACCCTCCAGAAGCCAAAAACAGGCCATTTCCAGACTTCTGGTACTTCGGGAAGGCCCATTTTTCCCCCTCCCAGAGCCTCCGCGTGGACCCTGCACTTACCTGCATCGAAAATGGGCTACATGGGGACTCCTGGGAGAGGTGTGGTAGGCAGGGCCAGCCAGTCAGTTCAAATACCAGTTCGGTGAACCAGATGCGAATTTAAAATCTGGTTCACCTGAACTGGTCAGAATCGGTAGAATACCACCCCTGGGCATGTTATAAACTCACCCTTTCCTGTTTTCTACTGACTTCCAAGATCTTCTGATTGGAGTCATGGACAGGTTTGTTCATCTCAGCGAAAGTTTGCAACTCAAAAGCTCTTAACTAGAGAAATGTCCGTACTAGAAAATGTACCGCTCAAATCTTTCAAAGGGGAACAACATTGCAAAATTCATTGCAGTCAGGTAGTTGGGCCTCAACCTTTCAGCCACTCCAGGCAAAGAATGTTGTAAAATAGTCAGCAGGTTGTCCTGTTTCACTTTGCATAAGCATCATTTTTTGCAGCACTGCAATGAATTGTGATTTCATATGGTACTTAAAGTGACAACAGGAGCATGACAGAGTGCAAAATGGAACTACAAAGATGTGACATGAGGCAGGTAAACATTTTAGTGTCAAGTTGTGCTGATATGTCTATTCATTATATGCAAGAGCCAACACTGTATCAAAACATCAGACATATTTCTTCAGCTCGGCTTGTCAGTGTAGTAAAGAGCTGGAAAAAAATATTTTGGTATTCTTGTGGTGGATCAGGATGTTCTTCAGAATGGCCAGAAGAATGCTTTAATTGATATTTCACTTTATTTCTTTTTTTATTTTCTCTATACAACAAGGATAATAATTAGGAAATGACAGTGCAGGAATCATAGCTCCATGTCAAGGCGGGCTTTTGTTTTATAAAGAAGTAGGCAATACACATGAGGGTAATTTTTAGATAGTTCTGTTTATTCAGAGCTATCATCTACAATTTTACTAAGTGGTTTTAAAACAGAAGTTGCCGACTGATAGAGGAAAAAATAAACTGACTCTCCATCTTTGACAACACAACTCCATCTTTGCTGCTGTTCACAGACATTAGAAAATGGGGCAGGTAACAAAAGTATAAACCTAATAGAATTGTAGGATATGACCCAGGCTGAGCTCAAGGAAGGGTCAAGTGCATCATCAGTCATGAGTCCCCTCACATCCACAAGAGATCTAAGTCCAGCCCATCTTGAATTCATTTTACACTTATCTGCCACCAATTTGGTTTGGCCGTTAGTTCAGGTTCTTAGAGAGACCTTAAGCTCAATGCTTCTATTTCAGAGGTGGTATTCAGCAGGTTCTGACCAGTTCTGGAGAACCAGTAGCAGAAATGTTGAGTAATTTGGAGAACTGGCAAATACCACCTGACTGCCCTGCTATTCTCTGTATCTATTCTCTGTCTCCCAAGTCCCAGCTGATCGGCTGGGTCTTCTTTTGTTGCCCTGTGTAGGAGAAGGAGCTGGAAAGCAGGTTAGCGGGGTACAGAGGAAATGGGGATTCTGCAGTAATCTTCCTCCAGGAGTGAGGAGGGAATGGAGATTTTACAGTATCCTTCCCCTGCCATGCCCACCAAGCCACACCCACCAAGCCACACCCACCAAGCCATGCCATGTCCACCAAGCCATGCCCACAGAACCGGAAGTAAACAAATTTGAATCCCACCACTGTTCCAATACCTCACCTTTAAAGCTCTTCATGGCATGGTCCAGGTTATTTGAGGGACCATATCACCCTACTGGGATTGGCCCATCCTACTCAAAGGCAAAGGAGGCATGCTCCGGGTCCTGTTAGCCTGATTATTTTAGTTGGTGGGGTCCAGGAGGAGGGCCTTCTTGGCTGTTGCTCCTGTCCTCTGGAACATCCTGTAAGGACCTAAAGATGTGGCTCTGCCAGTTGGCTTGGGACTCCAATGAAGGAACAGTGCAATGGAGGTGATTGATTGAGCAATAACAGATCCCATCTCCCCCATCCACCCATTCCCCCCCACCCACTCCATGTGGCCTTAGGTTTTAATGTTGGATTCTAAATTTTTATGTTTTAATTGTATTTATTTATTATATATTTATTTCATTGAATATATAATTGTAAGCCACCCAGAGTTACCCTAGGGTAAGGTGGTCAGCCAATAAATTTTATAAATAAACAATCAACAAACTGATAACAAACTGCCTGGATCTTCTGATTTCTTTAGTGAAAGATAGCAGTATGGATATGTTTATCCTGAAGGAGCCACTGATTACTTTAGAGAATCATTGAGGGAATCCTGAATTGCTGGAATCTCATCTATTTCTCATCTGCCCCTATTATTAGAAAAATTCAATATTTATTGGCAGTTGGTTTTGACTCATGGCTATGTTCTCCCTTTTTCACCAGTGTTTCCAAAATTCTAAGATATCATAATTATGGAAAAGTTTTGGGAGAACTTTTGTGTGCAGCTAAGGAACGCAAAAAAAAATTTTCCTCTGCCCCAATTTTCTCATGATGTTAATCTCAGAAACTTGCCCTAGGAAACAGACTGACTTTTCAAATACTTCTCCCCCACAAAAAAGTTTATAAGCTGTTTTATGTTATAAATCTCAGTGTTTCCATGTATAAAAGGAAAAGAGTTGTTGTTTTTTTTGCAACAGCATTTTTCATTTGAGAAAAGTACATATTAATGAGCAGGCTTTGTGATCAGATGGACGATAAATAAGAAATTATGAGAATTTAATGGCATAAGAAGAGTGGTAGATCATTTGAAAATGCTATGGCTGTCATATCTTCCCTTGATTACTAATATTTGTTTATATTTTTCTTTTTTCAGTTTGTGTTCTGCCGTGAATGTAAAGAAGAATACCATGAAGGGGAATGCCATAGCTTTTTCAAAAGTCCAGGAGCCACCGCTCAAATGGTACTTATATCCACATCCATAGCATCTCAGAAAATTAAGTAAAAGATCATGGGGGTTGGATTCTGCTGTAAACATATGTTTCCCTTTCAGAAGTCCTAGTGTTAGTTACTGGTATTAGCTCTTAACCAGAGTTTTGGTGGTTAGTGGCACAGGAGTTTGATTCTGATTGGGCTCAAAGTTGACTCAGCCTTCCAGCCTTCCAAGTTTGGTAAAATGAGGGTCTAGATTGTTGGGGGGCAATATGCCGATTCTGTAAACTGCTTAGGATGGTAAAGTACTATGTAGCAGTATATAAGTCTTAAATGCTGTTGCTATACATATCATAGGTGGAACTCAGAAGTAATTATTAAGACTTTAATAAAGTCATGAAACTTACATGGGATTTCCAACATATACAGACAGACATCTGCTCAGAAAGTGAGTTTTTTTTTTTCTTTACCATTATAGTATTCAGATTTTTTGAGAAAATGACTAATGGGACTTTCATAAACTTTTCCTATGGAGAAGCGTGAAAGTTTATGCTTGATGTACTTTCTTTCACATTCTTCCTCTTTATAGCCCAATGTTAATTCTTCCTCTGACAGAACCAATGCATAAATCAGCACAGTGAGCAGCAAGCACAAATGTAATCTGCATTATGAAGATTATAAAAACTGATGGGGAAAAAGTAATTTGATTTTTATTTTAAGGTATTTAAATTTGTACTTTCTGATAGAGCTGTGCAGTGCTTTTGATTAAATTCCAAAAACATACTTTGGAATATTCAGTGGCACAAATATAACACCCATTTGCTGCCGTTTAAAGCTACTATATCTATAGTCTAAATCATTTTTTTTGGAATTTAATCCAAAGAGTTGCACTTCAAAACAAATTGTTACTTCAAAACAAATAAGCAAGCTAGGAAGTTTTTTCCCCCATTTTTTGAAATAAAGCAATGCAGTCCTTCAGTCAATAAATGCAAACAAAAATGTACACATTTGAAAAGCACTGTGCATAGAATGAGATAAATTATATTTAAAAAGGTGGAGGGTGCTAAAGAAATTTTGTGGTGCAGAAAATATCTCTTTAACTGGCTTTTTGGGTCTATTTATTTTATACAGGAACTTTCTTTTTCCAATTTGCTGCTGTTCATCAATTTTCAACTACCTCACTGCTAGAAATATTTTAATGTTTGGAGATTTAAAAAGGGATGCTTTAGATATAAACAAGGATTGAACTGATCATTTTCTCTAATAGTTACCATAATTCTGAGTTCTGTTTACTCTGTAAAGATAAGTGCCAAAAGGAGCAAATTTGTTTTAATTTAGGTCAAGATAATGTAAGGATTATTTTAAAAGCCCAGCAGCCAACCAATTTATATTTCAAACATAAGCAAAGAGAAGTTCCTAATGTGCACTTTTATGTTTCATACTGGGAAATTTTCTTTTTATTTCTTAAAAAAATCATGCTAAAATGAAGAAATAATTGAGTTGATAACCTTACTCTTTATCAAGTGAATTCTTGGACTTTAGCACAGGGCTGCATACAGTTGCTAGCTTCCTGCAGAATGCCAGGATCCAAATTAAACCACATTATTCATTAAGCAAATCAGAATCCAAGTATCCTTGGATCCTGATTTTTTATCTGTTATCAGTTCTGGGAGAAACAGATCAAGACCTGAGGGGCATATCTGAGACATAGCTGATTTTGAGAGATGGAAGTATAGCCATTTTACACTATCCATAGCTCATGAATTCCTCTTCAGAAAGGAGAATGAGAATTCAGCTGGTAATTATAGCAAACAATCCTTTCTGTTCATATTTGGATAAGCAAACAAAGTTTAACTAAAAATTAATGCTTTTAGTATTGTGTTTCCAATGTTGCCTTGTCCTAGCTATGCTAATCATCCAAAGAAGGGAAAGGCAAGGGGGAAATTGATTAAATGAGCTATGCCATCTTCTATACCAAATCATTCTGAAATTACTGTAGCCCTACCAAACTTTTCCCTATGTTGTCTTTACCCTCAACCCTAAATACAAAATGCTACCAGAATGGAAGCATGATCACCCCTTGGTAGAGCTTCATCAGTGCTAGACAAAGCTCAGCAGATGAGGCAAAGAGACCCATAAAAGTGTGTGGGGGTGTGTGTGTATGTTCCAGCATAACTCTGGAATACCTAAAGCAATTTCAACCAAACTTGGTACACAGATGACTTACCCTCTGGAAACAAATACTGTGAGGGTAAGACACTCCTAACACACCTCAGGAGTGTATGTCTTAAAATGGCTTCTACTATACAGCACAGTGGACTTGTCATGGTAATGGCTTCACAATACTCCACACAGGGGCTCACTCTCAGCCCTCCAAGGAAACATCAGGCGATTGGCCAAGTGTAATCAAATGCTACAAAAATGAAACACCAGCGTAGACAATAAACTTCCGAGGAGAGGAATAGAAGACTTGTGATGCTGCACGAGAGACAGTACAATAGCGTGAGTTCCAATTACAGGATTTTCCTATCTAGTACAGGATTATTACAGGATTTTCCTATCTAATACAGGATTGGGATAAATAAATACACAGGCAACACTGGGTTATCAGCTAGTATGAAATAAGGGTACCCAGGAAGTAAATACACAGGAGCATCTGTCCATTCTGACTGCATTAAAATATGCTTTGTCTTATACTAATTAGACCTAGTCCTAGAAATGTTATGTTATATGTTATGAATATAACTCACCTAATAGGTATTTGGGTTAGAAATATATAAAGCCCATGTCCCACTGCACCAACGGATGCAAAGAGGGTGTAAAATGGACAAAAAAGCTTGCCATCCGTTGGAAAA
>BHFT01018165.1:32268-42950 GCA_004320025.1 Laticauda laticaudata | reverse complement strand
TATTCTGACTACTGTTTGAATAAAACCTTTTGTTGTTGGAACCCGGTCTACCTCGTGTGTTTTCCGAACAAAACAGAGGCATTCTGGTGTTTGTCCATTGCCTGATGCTTGAATTTCCAGAAGTATCCTTGTGTTTCATTCATAGTACATTTTATTTTTTGAATAGTCCAGATAATTTGATCTGGATATAATACATACTCAATTTTATTATTCTGGAGAAATTTTACATGAAGGCTGAGGTCAACCTTGAATCAACTTCACTCAAACTTCAGGACAAAAGATGTAAAACTTTTCTGTGGTCAAAAGCTACATTTCAATGGCATACCTAGGATGAAAAAAGTTGACTGAGTCTAAAAAGATGCAGTATAATATTTAATTAACTTGAAGCCCAAGTAATTAGATCCAGTTAACATTATTACTGCCCATGATTTTCTGTAATGGAAACCACCAATTTACTAATTTTAAGTGGAATTTTTGCCAACTTAAGTCGACCCTCCCATCTTCATCTGAATTTAGATGGCCTCAAAGGAGATACCAAACATTTCTTTGCATTTCCATATTGAGAGATAACAAGCTGATCTTAAAAATGTCATGTCCAGTATGAGCAGCACTGGCTTTTTTCCTGGAAAGATTTTATAAATATCTATGGCTTTCTTGATCAGAATATTATCTTGTTTATTATTACTATTTGTAGTATTAGTATGCTGCATTCACACTGTGCTTATGCATGATAAGCTACATTACGAATTTGCCGTTCTAATTCCATAATTACTTTAATGGAAAATCAGACAACTGATAGAGATCAAATATGAACAAGTACTTATAGTGCATGATAGGAGATGTAATAAACATTTTATAGTTCACTGGCATTAAGAAGAAGATAGTAAAAGAAGATATATTTTACGTGAATATTAATTCTTTTAAAAGAAAAATAACATGGAATTGAATGTCACAGCTCCATCCTGTTTATCATTTACTGCAATTTTCCCACTTCAATAAATACTTGCTTAGAGCCAATTTCACATGCCAAAAATATTGCTGTTGCTAATCTGTCTTTCATCAGTTTAAACCTAGCATTAATTGTTCTTAAATGAAGCCAAATATATTAAAAAACATAAACAGGAAAACAGTGCTGGTTTTGGAATATGCAAATTTAATGCAAATATAAACCAGGTAGAACAAAGTATATCTGAGCAGTTTTCTTTCAGAGAAAATATATGGAATGCCAGATGAACCATGTAAGGAGCAAGGAGGATTTATTCAAACATGTTTGTTTCTTAAGTCATGATGAATTCCTCATCTAGTTTGGGTTCATTCTAGGGATCAAAGGCCAATTTGACTTTTTGCTGATGACTGAGCTGTAAATAAATCATCTACAGCAGTGGCCTTTCTTGTACTGTCTGCTCTTATTCTGGTTGTTTTTTCACAAGAGGTTCATTTTCTTAATTTCACATTTAAGTTTATCTCTGTTAAATAAGACTATCTGTTATTAAATAAGAATAAAAATCTATTTAGAACCAAATCCTGTGTTCATCAGGCAGTGGCATCCCAAAGCTGATTTTTCAAGAGACAACTGGATTTTCTTGTTTTTCTTTGAAGACATTTTTCTTCTCATCCAAGAAGCTTCTTCAGCTCTGACTGGATGATGAAGAATGGAAGGATTTATATCTCTTGCAGACAGCTGGTCATTTGCAAGGGATATAAATCCTTTCATTCCTCACCTTCCAGTCAGAGCTAAGAAGCTTCTTGGACGAGAAGTGAAATATCTTCAAAGAAAAACAAGAAAGTCCAATTGCCTCCGGAAAAAGCACCTTTGGGACAACCATGACTGAGAATCTCCATAGACATGCTGTGGCATCCACAGAGGTGATCGAAACAGACGATATGGCAAATATGGCAATATGATCCAAGATGCACCTGTTTTGCTTGTGCCTTGACATCATGTACAAAGACATAAAGTTTCGCAAGTGATACCATCCATGCCTGTTTTGATCACCTTCAGAGACACAGTCTCCATCACAGCCAACCTACTACTTCTTATCCAGAAGCAGAACACACCATTTCTATCTGGGCTATTTAGTGAATAAATTGATCTGATCTCTTTTTAAAACTATCTCAGCATACATCAACGAATGCCAGGAAACTCTTAATATATATCAACAGCAACCTTATAACTACGATAGATGCAAAAAACAAAAAAACAAAAACAAAAACCCAACCCCACAAAAAAAGGAAAAACCCCAAGATTATGGAGACTATGCATATTTCTGCTGTCACCGGGGTCTGTGTTAGCAGTATCCCATTTTGCTTAAAATAAAACTTTGGACAAGAAATCAAAACCAGATTCTTGATATCCCAAAGATAGTTTTCTAGGAATTTGTGAGCCTCCCAGAATTGTGCTCTAAATAGGCAACCATACAAATCTTATAAATAAAATAATAAAATAAAATATAGTTTTATCTTCCTTCATCAACCTCTCACGTTCTTCCTTATTCCTTCCACAGTACAAATTGAAGGCTGACCTGTATTCCTCTGTCTCCAGGTGGCAGCTGATCAGGCTGTTCTTCTTTCTTCAAAGCACCACATCAAAGTTGGGAATTTACAGACCGATCATGGCTTTGATTCCATACTGATTAACCTCCTGTCTGTGATATGTGGGCAATAGGCTACAATTGGGCCCAAGTCCAGAATCAAATGACACTTTTTAAAGAGAGAGAAAGAGAGACTCTACAATACTTTTTACCAGGTGTGTCAAACTCATGTAATCATATGACATATCGGGACTTTTTTTCCCCTTCGCTAAACTAGGTGTGGGCGTGGCAAGCATGTGACACATCCGGCCCAAGGGCCAGGAGTTTGACAGTCCTGCTTTATACTATTCCTTTTAAAAGGGATCGCAAAAGAAAACAAAACAAGACTGGCCTTGCAACATTTTTCTAAGAAACATGGAGATTAAGTTGCTACTTATTTGCTGCTTCTTTTGGGGGGGAGGGGTTTCTAGTTGTTATAGTCTCAAGAGTTATAGATAATTCTAAATTGGTTTAGGCTGTTATAAAATATGACCGTTATGTGGGAATGATCATTATTTCCTCTTTTCTTTAAATTTTCTTTAAATTTGCTGTGTTTGGTTGCAATTTTAAGGAAAAATACAGCTTTGCATGAAGATTTGCTTTTTCACATTTCTCTTAATTTACAGGGTTTTTTTTTTTGCTTTTGCCCTATCAGCATTTTCTAGATGTATACGCATGCATAGGGATAATTTTCTCAAAGAGATCCATTTTGTGTGCGTGTTTTATGCGTGTTTTTAAAAATAATGAACAGTATTGTGGTTTTCTGAAAAAGATGTTTAATTTGGCGTTCTATATAGAAGTGTGTGTCAATATACATGTATGTTTGAGAAGCATTAATTAGATATGCTTGCTGAAATATAAGAAACAAATAATTTCTCAACTCCTAGTGCTAGATTACAAGGTCTTGAAAATGACATCTTCTCAACATTTTGCTAAGCATTCAGAACATATAGCAAAGATCTTGATATCTTGGTGGTAAATGGCTTCCTGAATCTGTTCAGCTACAAGACATTTTAGTATACATCACCATCACCACCAGCACCCGGTAAAAAAGTTGCTTAAGGTTTCTGTCTGTTTTTCCCTTTTAAAATATTTAATTTTGCAATGTAGTTTTGATTGTATTGCCTCTTAATTGAATGAAAATTTAATTAGAGTCAACGAACAGAGTCAACCAACAAGAGTAAGGAAATATCTTACTCCTGAACAATGAAATAGGCTCCAAGATCTTTTTACTATCTGGAATCTGACTTTACATTTTAAAAAATTAAACAAAATAAATATATCAAGGAACAATAGGTTGATAGCTCCAGAAACGTAGGCTTTCCTTTGTCTCTTCCTCCCAAAGCCCTTTATGTGTTTGTCCATTCTGAAATGAAGCCATAAAATGGCAACTTGAAATTTAACTTGACAGACACATAAATGCCAAAAAAGAGGGAGAGGCAGAGAGCATTAAGCCCACATGTCTACCAAAAGGACATAATCCAGTCCCTAATCTACATTATTTCAAAGGTTGCAGTTGTGTGCCATGTGACTTAGTTGGAATTTCTTTTCTTTTTCTTTTCATTCTGATTCTTGACTCCTGACGAATTTATCTTTTCTTTTATGTACACTGAGAGTATTTGCACCAAGACAAATTCCTTGTATGTCCAATCACACTTGGCCAATAAAGAATTCAATTCAATTCAATTCAATTCAATTCAATTCTATTCTATTCAATTCAATTCTATTCTATTAAAATTAACTTAATTCATAAATACTAAGCCCCCAAATTAGGATGAGTGGGACTATTTCATGGGCCAATTAACTTGAATGAAAGAAGGAATCAATATTGATAGGATGCCCAAGCAGCCTGGCCAAAGCTGCATGAAATTAAAGTTGATTTATGAATGATAACATCCCAGATAAAGGTCAGAAAGTTGCAGCCAACTGAAATTATGCAGAAGAAATTCTATGCCCACACAAAGGCAGCAGTTACAACCAGTCACTGAATGGCAAATTCCATCTCTTGATAGAATACAATTTTAAATATAGGCACTCTGAAGTCATATAGCTTTAGATTTATAATCAATGCAGCTTTCATTCAGATTTACAGATAGTCTTATTGACTTATGACCACAATTGAGCCCTGAATTATTGTTCCAAATAACTGTGATTGTTAAATGAGGCACCAATGTGATTGAGCTGCTTAATGACCACTATACTATCTTTCTCCATTATTGTCATTAAGTAGAACATCATAGATGCCTGAGAGGATAGGGGAGTCTCTGGGAGACCTAGTGCTGGCCCAGGCCTGTATGCAGCACTTCCCAAGTGCACAAATGACCTACAATGGTGTTTCCAGAGTAATTTCCTACCTTGCTAGATGGTATTCTCACTCCATTGTGCCTTGTTCTACTCATTTCTGAGAATTGCCTTTCAAAAAGAGTGCCCAGCTAATAAAATAGTTTATAATACTTCATTGTCATTGTACATATATACACAGATTATACATAGAGCGAAATTCACATAACACCCAGAGACCAGGCCCAACACGCACGCACATGACAATCCCCAAACACTCCCCCACCCACCAAAATTCCCTGCCGCCGAAGACACACAAGCATCCAGACCAAGTAATACTGTTCAACAGCTCACTGATGGTGGTCCTTATGTTCATTGTTAAGTACATTATAGCTCTGGGATAAAAACTGTTCAGAAAACATTTGGTCCGAGTTTTAATTGTTCTGTATCTTCTGCCAGAAGGCAACAGATCACAAAGATTGTAAGCAGGATTGGAAGAGCAATAACACTTAGACTTATATACCACTTCACAGTGCTTTCCATCCCTCTCTAAGCGGTTTACAGAGTCAGCATATTACTCCCAATTATCTGGGTCCTCATTTTACCTAACTCGGAAGGATGGAAGGCTGAGTCAATCTGGAGCTGGTGAGACTCAAACTGCCAAACTACAGTCAGCAGAAGCAGCCTGCGGTACTGCATTCTAACCACTGTGCCACCACGGCTCATAATGCAATGCACCGTCTTCCTTCGGAGGCTGCCTTGTGCCATTCTGGAAATGGTCACCATTCGCACGATTGCTGATGGGCATATTTTGAAAAATTGCACCATTCTGAGAAATTGTGATAATGGCGGTTGCTTCCGGAATGGGGTGATGCAACCTCTTTACAAGGCTGAATATTGAGTCAGTTAGGTGCTCTATCAGAAAGAAGACACCTTGCATTTCCTGGAAGCAAGTACCTTTTTTGGAAGTAGCTCCAATTCGCATGATCTCTCAGAAGGGATCTTTGGAAAGATCTTCAGAAGGGGTAAATTGAGCAAGGCATCAATGGGGCAGTCTCCTCGTTGAATAATGATAACAATAAAATTATCATGTAATTTAGTATGCAATAGCTACAATCATATTCCTTATTGTTTGGCGATGGACACCGAATATACTGTTTTGTAGATTATATCACTAGTCATCCAGCTGTGGCATTAGCATAGATGTAGCTGGCCAGGATTCAGATCAAGGAGCACAGAAACCATTGGACAATGTCAACTTACCAGCAAGGAGCTTGCTTAACAGGATATCACTGCTGTCCAGCATGGGCTTTCCCAAGCAATCAACTGTATTTTTCATCCTGGAAACTTGGCTAAGCATTGGGCCTAGTAATCTATCCTATCCATTCTTAACTTATGAGCTATACAAAAACAGGTATCAAGATGGATTTGACCCAAAAGCTGTTTTTTATTGATCTAATTCAAATATGAGTAGAAGCCCCAGTAGGCTTTCTGCCTACGGTAGGGTCTACAGAGCTTCCTGTTAGGGTTTACAGACCAAGCCACTGTCAAAGTTATGACAGTGCTGAACAAGGGGGACTTACAATAAGTTCTTGTGGTTGCAGCTGTTGCACGATTGCAGCTGTTGCACGATTGTGATTTGGGCTCATGGCAACTGGCTTTCAATTACGATGGGGGGACATGTCGGAGTCCTGACAGCTGCATTCCTTGGTCATGTGATTGCCATTTGCAATCTTCACTTCCATCTTCTAACAAGCAAAGTCAATGGGGAAACCAGCAGGAGATTTGCAAAGGGCAATCACATCACTGCCGGACATTGCAACTGTGCGAGATTTGCCTAACTTCAACCAGAACTGCCAGAACTCTGGATTTAAGTTGTCATGGCCACAAGCTTTTGTGCCTTGCAACTGTGTTGCTGAGCAATGAAGTTTCCAATCCAATTACAGTTGGTAAGCAAGGACTATCTATATAGTACAGCTATAATGCTTGATCAGGGCTGAACTATTCTGATGGTGATGAAGAAACAATAGGAGGTCGGTCTTGGTGGATTCAGAATTAGGAACTTACCTCCTTCCCTGAATCTATATCGTTATCCTCATGTGTACCTATTGGCATATAAATTAGAAGTAAAACAATATCTTTGTTTGTTCTTTTTAATTACCCTAGTAGATTCCTGATGGCTGGCTTCTCTGCTGATTAATTCTCCACTTTACATATGTTATGAATTCTTGTAGTATGCTGCAGCTCCTATTCTTCTTTCTTCATGTAGATCCCCAAAAGCACTTCCTCATCTACAAGTCCTTTTATGTTATATTCATCCTCCTCCTCTTTCTCCTCCTCCTCCTTTCTTTTTCCTTTCTTCTTCCCCTTTCCCAGCAATCTGTTCTCCGCTTCTCATTTTAGTTAAACCCAGCAGGGCTTACTTCTTTCCTCCTATCTCAACAGACTATATTTTAATTGCTTTCAATCAATCTCTTTGTTCCTCATAATCCATATGGATATATCAAGCATTACTCACTTACAGTAAGAGTTAGATGTTTATTTTCATTGCCAGCAAAGTTTGATCAACTTAGTAACTAATGGGTTGAAAGCCATAAAAGCAGGGGATGCTGTCATATTGAGTAAGCCATTGGGGCTGAATCTGAAGTCATACATGATAATGGATAGGACCGCTTTTTGTTTGATGCCGAAAACCCGTAAGTTGTGGGGGGGGGGGGGNGGGGGGGGGGGGGGAATGATGCCCTAACACTGCAGGGTTGTGCCTCAGGATAATGTAACACTTTAGTCACGCGGTCATTTTTTTTTTTTTTTTCTTTGCCAACCTTCACCAAACAAAGGCTGTAAACTGAATCCGATGTGTCACTTTGCCCTGTTGGCATTATATAAATTCAACTCCAGCCGTCTTGAGTGATGTGTTAACAATAGCTGTCAGATTCAGATCCCATGATACACGGATTGTGGTGCAGCTTTATTGATTGGGTGCCAATAAGGGGTGGGGGGAGAAGAAGATTTTGCTTCTGATAAAGAAAGAAAAAGCTCAAAACATTATGGTAGGAAAATATGATATTTTAAGACAGAGACTGGGACCCCTCTTACTAAGAAGGTTGTTAACCCACAAGGAACTTCATATAGATACAGAGACAGGGCTTCTGTTTAAGATGGGTGGAATACAGCTACCCCGCCCCCACCGTTGTGGTCTTAACAATGCTTCCACATCCAATTTCTTTGGTATATTGTGTAGGGACTGCTTTCACTTGTTCACAGCAGCTACCCCCCCCCCCCNTTCACTTGTTCACAGCAGCTCCCCCCCCCCTTTGGAAATGACTCAAGAATCATAAACCTCCAAAATACTATAAATCAACACAGGTCACTAGCATGGATGGAGGTCACTAGCATGAATAGAAGAAGGGACTCCCAGCAAGGCTACTTGTATGTGGATCCTGCAGCACACTCTGAATCGTATAATAAGTCCATTCATGAACTTAAGCCATGATTGGTTTCGTTCATAATTTCTTGAAGAAACCACAGTATCATAATTCAGGTATCACATTAAGCCATAAAACATATTTGGTTTTTTTTTCTAAATCGCAGTCTGGTCTTCACACACTGCAAATATTGAAGCAGATGACCCCGATAAATTATTGCAGCCTTAAAAACTTTAGCCACCCCGCTCTATATCAGTTCTTGATAACCTTGGTTTTGTTGCCCTTTGGATCCTTCCTAAAAGTGTAAGGAGACTGACATACTGGTTGAGCTGCACAATTTGGGGTGGGCCTCAATTTCATCGATCCTGAAGAGATGAAATATTTTTTGTTGTGAAATGAAAGATTGAGATGGTGTCTCTGAACACCCCAGCTCACCCACGAAGCAAACATTTATATGGAAATCTTTTAGGAACAATTAAGATAGAGTTCTTAGATGTTTTCTTTGTGTGCCTATTGTTGAACAGAGGCGAGGCAGAAGCTCGCTCATCCGTTTCCAGTCATGGTTCATAATTTGTCAATAATGGCTCTTTTCCCGGTACATTAAGTGATTGTTATTATACACTGCAAACATTAATCTTATTCCACCTAAAATGAGTCAATATTTTAGGGTTTTTTTGACATCTGTTTTTTTTTAAAATCATAGTTACAAAGTATTTTTAAATGATCAGGATGGGTTCTTTTTTAAAGCTTTGCTTGCAATTACTGGTTGTCTTTTAGAATGCTATGGTGCTTTTGTCCTTAGAAACATTCTTTCCCCTTTCTCTTAGACAGTGAAAGTAAAGAAGATTTTATTTAATAAACAGCAAAACAACAACAACAGCAACACCAATCCGTTATCTAGTCAGTGCTTGCCTTACATCCTTTTAATGAAGATGCTTAGTGAATATTAGAATAGGAGGGTTATGCACCAACAGCCAAATGGAGGAGAAAGGAACATTTTTGTCATTGCATGACATGGAAGCTGACAGGTGAATTCTACATTGCGTGGGGGTGTGTGTGACACTTTCTTCAGGAACATTTGGGGCTGGGGGGGGGCTGACACACTTTTTAGGAATATTTCCTACGATGGGATGGATAGACAATTAAAACTAACATTACTCCACATTTGTAGATTAACAATTTATGGAAGAATATTAGTATTTTGTGTGAAGTTACCTGACATTATACAGGATCTCCTGCAACAATGGTAAAAATAGTTCCCCATTCGAGGTTTTATATACATGAGCGTATGGGAGAAGTTTGACAGTCCCAAAGGTAGACCAGCCTTGAACACCAAAGTAACAAATATTAAAATTACTTTTTATTATAGATATATAGTAACAAAATTTTGCAACTTTGAATGTCCCTTTCCCCTCCATGCCATTTTGCTAAAAAGAACTAGAAATGGTTGAGCCCAATATGCTTTTTTCAATTCCATTCCTGCTCTGGAGTGAGATTTCTCTTATTTCACCATCCCCTTGGCTATAGCTCTTCCTTCTCTTTCTCAAGATTATTCTCACAACATATTACATATATAGACATGCATGTAGAACAACATAATATACAATAAAAGATAGGAAGAGATGTTGGAGGCCTTCTAGAGTTTGGATAATTTACAGAAATTATCCGCCATCTCCTTCTCTAAAGAGAGTCCCTTAATTATCTTAGATGATTGAGATAATCTTTAAATATTATAGTATCAACTGCATGGATTAAAAAAAACAACACCCTAGAAGCAGTCATTTGATAGGGCCATTTTCCACTATATTTGCCTCAGTTCCTCTTCTGTAAAATAATAATCAATTGCTTTACATGGCTGGTGAGATCTGAGGAAAATTCTTATGTTCCTGGTATTTTAGACCATAAATCTAAGTAAACAGATAAAGTGGGAACATAATTCACTTATGTATATAAAAACATGTTTATTTGTTTTTTCTGCTAAGCAATTGGCATTTCCAGCAGCAGTGTGTTTATGTACTGTTTAACGCCTTTGGCTTAAAATCTGTACATGAACATATCCATAAGCAAGAAAATATTATCTTCCAAGTTGGGATTCCTTCTTTTGCTTTCACAAAATATTTAAATATAAATACTGAACTAGCCAAACTCAGTGTATTACTGTAGAATCAAAACAATTGTTTTTGTAAGATTTATTTCCATTTTTGGCAGCATTGTTTTTCTGTTATGAGCTTTTCACTGTTTTTAGTCCTTATTAGCCACCCAAAATCATACTGTATGCTTGAAATTGTTGACCACATAAATTGAATAAATAAATAAATGTGTTACATAATACAAATGTTTCATCTAAAACTAGGGTGGGTAGGTTGAAGTTTCAGGCAGCACATTAGGTCCTTTTTTTTTTTTTTTT
>BHFT01018165.1:0-32249 GCA_004320025.1 Laticauda laticaudata | reverse complement strand
TTTTTTTTTTTTTTTTGGCTGTAATTATATTTAAAAAAAAGAATTGCTGTAATAATGAAAATGCCTGGGAGTGGGATAAATTAGATTATCTCTGCTTATAGAATGCATTTATTTATTTGTTTGTTTGTTTGTTTGTTTATTTATTTATTTATTAGAGTACTTCGCCCTATCTTCTTTTTTTCTCCTCAACACAAGACAGGTTGGACTGAGAAGATAACTAATCTAGAAATTCTGTGGCTGAGGGTGGTTTGAATCTAGGAATCTACACACTTAGACCAAAATCCTGATCATTATATTACATTGGTTCCAAATCTTCCGAACCTATATTCCAAAATCCTATGAAAATGTTATTTCACATATAGAAAACAGCATTTAAACTTAATATTGAGACTTAACTATAAAAAATTATATTACTACATATTTCGTTTATGCTGTGACTCAAACAGGAAGTAAACGTTTGTCTGTGAACTAAAGGCTAGGTCCCACTGGCTGACGGATGCACAACATATGCAAAAAGGACACAGCGGACAAGCAAAATTTTGGGGGTGCTCCATCCATTGTCATCCGCTCCCAAAAGTGGCAAAAATTTGCATAAACAGAACGGAAAAGAAAGGAAAAGAACGGATGTGGGTAGTATGTAGCGGGGAAGTTAAACGGATGTTCATAGGAAGCCTAGAGGATGTATATAGGATGCAAACCGTTCACTGCTCATCCTTTCTATTTCCGTGCTACTAATGCTGTGTAGACGTTCTGTGTACCTTTTTTTTCCTCCCTCTTTCCGTTTTCAGCTGCAGCGGATGTGAGTTGCAAGGATGTCCAGAGGATGCCGAGAGGATACAGCGGACGTTTAACAGATGACAATGGACGTAGAACGTTTGTTGCTCGTATGTCATGGATTTGCATCGTACACAGCGGAAAGTTCATCCGTTCACAAAGTTTTGTGCAGCTCAAAACTTCTTGAGCAGATGAAATCTCAGTGAACGGATGCTCGAAGGATAGAACGTATGAAACATGTATGCAATGAGTACACAACGGATGCATAGCGTTTTCCAACGTTTTTTAATGTTTTACATCCTCTTTGCATCCGTTGGTGCAGTGGGACAGGGGCTTAAGATGGTAAATTTGGGGTGAATAGACTAAATTTGGGGTAAATGGTGTAAATTTACAAAACCAAATAGTGATCTTCCTTACTTCCAGCCCATCTATACACTGAAAAAAATCCATGTTCATATAGTGATAAATTCCAGATTTTTCATATATTATTCAAAAGCAGATTCACATCCTTGAAATATAACAGTAATTGTACCATATCTTAACAGGCTTGTAGATATCAGTCCATAATAGAGTACTAATAGAGTGAGTCCATATGTTTTAAAGCATTCCGTGGGCAGTTTAATGAACATAAAAAATAATATTGATTCATTAATCTTATTTTAAGTTCATACTCTGATTTCTCTTCAGATCATGTAAGTTCATAAGAATTATGCATTTAAAAAAAAACCTCTTTGCCACTGATTCATTAAGATATTCAAGTTCTTTATAACTTATGTCCACTTCACTAATAAGTTTAAGTGTTTTATAAAAGTATAATGGAGGTGTATAATTTAACAAAGGCACATTCCAAAAATCCTTTATGGGGAACCTCCAGAAAATTCCTGCTACTATTCAATTATTGGAAACAGGTGACACTTTTCCATTTTTCCCCCAAGCAGAAAATATTTAAAAAAAACTGTAGTAAAAGCCCTACAATAGGCCTAACACAGCTTCTTGAAAAACAAAAAAAAAAAAAAANNAAAAAAAAAAAAAACTCCACTCCAAAATCAAACAAAAAGGGAAAAAAACCCACTGGTTCAAATTGCTCATTTTGCACTATGAGTTACCTCTGCAGTCCTTGGAAAAGTGTAGATCCTTGCATCAAGAAGAGTGCAAGTAATCAGAATAATGAAGAATTTCACCTCCTACATCTGAGAATGATGTTCTTAACAAGAAGAGATCAGTGGACCTTGCTGGCATCATCAGCATATGAAGAAAAAGAAGGAAAGAGAAATCAGTAGGAGAGTGGAAGTGTTACTGAGGCAGTCATAACCTCAATCCCTGATGTTCCTAGCAGTTGTATGTGATTTGAATGTTCTGTGTTGGGAAACCTGAAGAAATATTCCAAGCAAACAAAGTCTTTAATGAGTTGACTTGACTAAGGCTTGGAAATACTCAGCTCTTGTACTGTACTGCTTTGGCCCCACAGACAGGAAATTACCTGGTAATCTCTTTCTCATAGAAAAAAGTTTGGGAAGAATCCCTACTATGCTGTTTCCTGGGTGCAATGTTTCTGTTTGAGAGAAGCTTTCAAACACACAGTTCTTTGCATGCTATTTGAGATGGTACCAATCAGGAGTAATTTTGTTGCATGAACTCCTTCTTCATGCATCATCAAGCATAACTTCATATTTAGACAAGGAAAGCAATATTATGCCAATAAATGAGTTCCATTATGACTAGAACTAGGTAAAAATATACATCCTCCTCCATAAGAGATTGTTAGAAACTCATATTTATTCAAATGTCTGATGATTATTTTGACCTTGCTGAATTTAGTAAGCTTCTGGAAGAGCCGGTTTCTCTTTTAAATTTTCTGGAAATAGGAGATTCAGAGAATCGAAGTATAAAAGCAGCTTTTGTGAGGTGGCACAAAAGATTGAAAGTGCTTCTAATCTGAGATACGTGCGTTGTGTACATGATTCTTCCTGCATTAAACTATGATTTTGCAAAATTAAGTCCACATTCTTTTTGGGTTGGATTTTAGTCTGTGATATCAATGGGGGAAAAATTTATTATTTTAAAAACTAACAGTCTGTGCCAGGAATCAACTATGTGAAAATTACCATATACAAAACAAGAAAAGCAGAACAACAGACAGTAATTTTAAGCTTCCTGTATGTTTGTTGTTCCACTGGTTGTACTTCAGTTATGGTCAAAGGAAGCAATTCATAAGGATTCAAGACTAGTGAATCAGATTACAAATAGTTCCCACTTAACAACCCTAATTGGGATTGAAATTTCCATTGCTAGGTAAAGGGTTGAAGTAAGGTTATGTGTTAGCGACAGCTGTTTTAATAGTTCTGGTTGTGGTTGTTAGGCAAGGGCAGAATGCTTCCTGCCCTGCTGTGTTTGCTTCCGCTTCAGTTCCCCACCATCTGCCTATTTACCTGCCCACTCCATCCCTATCCTTTTGGCCAGTCTGAATTTGAATATTCAGTAATAATACACAGTATGAGTAAAATTCTGTAACTCTATAAAATGGCATACAGCTTTTGCCTCTTTCCAAAAGTTTTTATACTAGTTGGGTGGTTGTCTTCTAATCATCTAATTGCTACTGAGCTCCTGGCAAATTCTGAGTGAGAACTCCCAATGGGACATGCTGCTCACTGTAGCTTGCTGGTCCTGGCAGTTGACTTGCCTGCTTGTAATAGCTACCAATCTGTAAATGTCACTTCCGCTATCCTGTCATTTACTATCTCCTTTCCCCCTATTTACTTTTTGCATTTGCTTTTGTAAGCTAAGGGCCTGGATGGGGTGAGGCTGCCTTGAAAATGCCAGGGTATCACTTATTACTGGCAACTGGAGAACTAAACCACGTTGGTGCAGTGGTGAGAGTGCAGTATTTCAGGCTGCTTCTGCTGACTGCTGTCTGCCTGCAATTTGGCAGTTCGAATCTCACCAGGCTGAAGCTTGACTCAGCCTTCCATCCTTCCAAGGTGGGTAAAATGAGGATCCAAATTATTGGAGGGCAATATGCTGACTCTGTAAGCTGCTTAGAGAGGGCTGGAGAGCACTGTGAAGCAGTATATAACAAAGTGCTATTCCTATTGGTCACCTGTGAGAAAAGGTGTGGGTGAATAACTGAATGTATGGGGGGAAATGAGGTAGGAAGCAACTTGCCTGGTGGCAGCTATGCTTCTCAAGTGCAAACAGCAATCACTTCTCTCACAACTAGTCATAATCACTATTTGCTTAGTGCTTTCATAATATTGAATGGTCAATGCATGAATTGTTGTTAAGTGGGGACTACTTATATCTTTTCATGCACATAAGTTATGCAAATGCTTATTCATTGCACTTCCATATTTAAAATAAATTCAATATGGAAATCCAGCACATTTTATAAATCACTCAGTTTATGGTTAAGACTGCAACTTTTTCCGCCTTTTTTGTGCATTTCATAAGTCAAAAATTATCTCATAAAATGTAGACAACATCAGAATAATTCTATAACTGCATATGCTTTCAGAAAGTCAAATGAATTCTTAGAAGGTCCCTAGTGAGAATGCAAATTTAAAATAGCTTTGCCACTTGAAATTTTTGGCTTAAATTAATTTTCTTTGTGTGCTTCTCAACTTCTTTGAACTTACAAGACAATTTTACATCATCATGAATGACAGGTTTTTGTTTGAACTTAAAATTCTGCAGGCTTTCTGTCCAATATCTGACTTTGATATAATTCAAGAGAGCTTTGTCTTAGCTGAAACAACAGATTTTTGAAAAAAATATAAAGGGTTAAACACTTTTTCTACCCTCTTTGTTTGGAATACACTTTTCAGCAACTCCTTATTATGCTTATATTTTATACCAAACTCACTCCTACCTTTAGCTTAGATTTGGTATTTTGCCGACACTACAGCCAGAAGGGCGATTTAATAGTATTCCTTTGGAAGAGCACCTTTGCCCTAGCTTGATATAAGTTAAATCTGCCACACAAGTATTGTTGCTATTTGTTTTGTACAACATTGTTTGGAAAGATCTAAACAATGGTTCTTTTCAATTTTCATGGAAGTTCAAAGGAGGAAATTATTACCTTTTTCTTAGCTGAAGGTTGATGGTGATTGGTGAAATTCTATTTGATCATCATGACCATACTATTGTGTAATATTATTCAGTGTACTATGCTATTTTATTGCTCAAATTTTTAATAATGTCTGCATTGTGACCTTTGACTGTAAAATATGTCTCTAAAGTACTGTAAGTCATGAATGAGCTTCGTTAAATTTCAGAGTCTTCTTATTTTAGCCCTATATGTATTCATTCTGATAATGAGGTGACCCTGCATTTATATCTAATAGTTAAGGAAAGAAATGTGTATGCAAATATAGCAATGAATGCATGGGAGATACACTCTTAATCTTGAATAGTTAGGACATCAGGAGCCATACATCTGCATAAAATATAACTGCCTCTTTGTTTATATAGAGGCATTTTGTTGGAGCTATTTCTGCTTTATTTAGGAAAATTCCCATTGGGATTTTCTGTGTAAGATGCCAAAATAAAGAGGGGTGCTTGATGGGGTTGGAAGTATTTTTTCTGCCACAGTGTACCCCATGTCAGGTTCGTTCCATTTCCAGAAACCTAGAGATTAGAACTTGTGACGATTTAAAGGCGATGTTGGAAGACTTTTGAAATTATTCTTGAGGAACACTGTGTGGTCTGATTCATACACTGGCATTTATCATTTGATAACTTATTACTTGGTGACTCACAGCTAAATATGGAAAGAACAGCTATTGAGCAACATTGTGCCTGATATTATCTGAGATAATGCTCAAGAATTTGACATGCAATGGTTCTTTTACCCATGCAAATCAAGTCACTACTTGATGCTGCAGTAAATAAGTGATGAAGGTTCAACATATGAATCAGCTTATATTGCCTCTGTGGCGCCAAGTAAAAACAAGAGATAGTCCCTGTTCAATATCATGAAAAGAAAAATTCAATAATTACTTGATATGATTAAGGTTGTCTATTCTTAATTTAATAAAAAACAACAACACACAAACTCATTATGAGAGTCAACTGTTAAAGGCATAGAGGTAGCTCCAGAGTTCTATTTGTCAGACTTCATCCAGTGGAAGCCACTTAGGCAGACTCGCAAGAAATTCAATAATTTATGACAACATTTTTTGAAGAAAGTTGAGAAGCCATAACCAAAACAAAAATTCAACAAGAGCTGTGGTGTGATTAAAATGCTGTGATCCAAGATTTATAGAAACCATGTTCAAACCCTCATATATTTCTTTTCCCTTCCCATCCTACATAATAGATTGCTTAATTCCCTCCTTTGCACAGGCTGGCCTCTTTCCATCTACCATTTGTTTTTGCAACAATCAGAATTTCTATTATCTTGTTTTTCACTGACTGTGTGAGAACAAATTCTTGCACTACTTAACAAAGAACACCTGCATCTCCCAGGCTGCTTTCAGTATACTCCATGGTGTAATTTCAAGCAATGTGTTCAGAGGGTAGGAAGAGTGAAGAGTCTTTCACTTGGCAGCCTTCTACTGAAGAAAAGAAAAAGTGAGAGGAAAAAGAAATTTGAGAAGCAGAAAGAAGCCACCCTCTTTCCCTCAATGAGGGTGGGTAGCCTCCAAATGATTTCTTCAATGTGGATGTAAATCTCCCTACATTTGTGTTTATAGTTAAAGCCTTGATATTCTCAACCCGGACACAGCACTGCCACATTTTAACCTGAGGCATCATTGTTTTCATGACAAAGGATCTTTATTACTGGGGCAGGGGAAAGTTATTGCATGGTTCCATCAGCTGGTGAATCATCTGATCTCATCATTTATTTATTTTATTTATTTGTCAAGCGATTATAAGATAACAGGTATAAGTATAAACATAATTATGAATACATGAAATGGATACGTATAACAGAAATAAAAGGAAACAATAGGAGGGAGACAGTAGGCATGTTGGTGCACTTATACACACCCCTTACAGACCTCTTAGGAAAGGGGTGAGGTCAATAGTAGACAGTGTAAGGTTAAAGTTTTTGGGGTGAGGGGAACAAATCACAGAGTCAGGTAGAGTATTCCAGACCTTGACCACTCTGTTGCTGAAGTTGTATTTCCTGCAATCAAGTTTGGTGTGGTTTACCTTGAGTTTGTATCTATTGTTTGCTCTTGTATTGTTATGGTTGAAGCTGAAGTATTCATTGACAGGTAGGACATTGCAATGTATGATTTTAATATACTTAGATCGGACCGAAGGTGGCTATAGTTCTAGTTTTTTCTAGCTCTAGAATTTCAAGTCGAGTGGTATAAGGTATTCTTCAATGAGTAGAGGAGTGAGAAACTCTTCTTTGTGAAATATTTCTGGATTTTCTCAACTGTGTTAATATCAGATAAGTAATGGGGTTCCAGACTGATGAGCTGTATTCAAATATTGGTCTAGCAAATGGATTGTATGCTCTAGTTAGTAGTGTGATACTACCAGAGAAAAAGCTATGTAGAATTAGGTTAACACTCTTAATGCTTTTTGGCTATGTAGTTAACAGTGGCTCTGTACCATTAGAATCACTAGATCATTAGAAATGAGTACTCCAAGGTCCTTGACAGTGTTTGGATCATCAACAAGGTCTTGACTATTCAACCTGTATTTTATTTTCCTATTTTTTTTTGCCAATATGTAAAACATAACATTTATTTGTGAGATTTGAAGTTAACCATTGTTTGACCATTCTGATACACAATCAATGTCTTTTTGAAGGGGTAGCAGTATTGTCTGTGATGTTGAATAGCTTTACATCATCAGTGAAAGAGAACACAGTTGCTCTTGATATGATCACAGAGGCCATTTATGTAGAGTATGAAAAGAGTTGGTCCTAGAACACTGCCTTGGGGGACACCACCGTTGACAGGTACAGAATTTGATTAGGACGCTCCCAATTTTGACCATTTGTTGTCTGTTTGACAAGAATGCTTCTATCCAGTGTCCACAGAGATACCAATAAGAATTTCTAGTTTTAGGAGTAGTTTGTCGTGTACCACTGAATCAAAGGCTTTACAGAAGTCTATGTAGATCATTGTTTATAACTTCAGCCTATCAGGATTGTCATTACAAGAAGTGAGGAATGTCTCTTCCGATGGTAATAAATAGTACATGTCAGTTCAGCTTTTGGAAATAGCCTCACTTCATAAACATGATTACCTCATAGTCCTGGATTCAAAATGGCAAGAGATTCTTTTCCTCCCCCTTTGTTTAAAAGTAAAAATAATGATATTAAACTCCAACTAAATAATTCAGATGAATTCTATGAAAGTGCTTCAGCTGTTGCGTGATGATAGGCAACTTCATTGACATTTCAACAAAGGGGAAGAAGCTGCCAAAAAAGGCTTCTTAACAAAAGTCTAATTTCATGGAGCAAACTTATGATTTTTAAGCTTAAAGATGCTTTGTAAGAACTGATCCTTCCCTTTTGAATTTGTGGTGAGCTGGTCCTCGTGATTACAGGTAGTCCTCAACTTAAAACCACAACTGAGTCCAACATTTATGATGCTCAGTGAGTTTTGCCCCATTTTATGACTTTTCTTGCCATATTTGTTCAGTGAATCACTGCAGTTGTTAAATTAGAAACACAGTTATTAAATGACTCTGACCTTCCCATTTACTTTTTTTGTCAGAAGGTCACAAAAGGTGATCGCATGACCCCAGGACACTGCAACCATCGTAAATATGAACCAGTTGTCAAGCATCTGAATGTAAATCACATAACCATTGGGATGCTGCAATGATCTTAAGTGTGAAAAATGATCATAAAGCAGTTCAGTAACTTCAAACAATCACTATACTAATTGTAAGTCAAGGACTATCTGTATTTGCCCTGTATCTTGCTCAATATACATTATACAAAAAGCTAAGGTGTATTTAGGTAATTTCGGAGTATGGAATTCATGATCAAATTGTTTTGAAAGTAATGGATACCTCTCTGGAAGCTAATGTGCATAACTTTCCTTTTATCAAATGTTCAGCTGCATTTGGATGTCTTTTCTTAAGTGTGGTATCAGATTTTTTTGCCTTGTCCTTCCCTAATGGCACCATTGCCTGGAAATAGAGCCTTAAAAATTGTCACAGATAATATGATCCAAGCTTTTTGTGTTGCTATGAGGGATTTTTCAGGAGATATTGAGCTCCAATGCTGCTTATTTGTTCTTGTCTGCAATCTACTAAAATCTGACCATTCTGCTATTTTCTGTCGCTTAGCTGGGATTTCATTCACATACTTCTTAAGCAGCTCAGTATATAAGTGGAATTTTAGAGTGTGTCTCACAAAATGGCTGCCCAGGAAGTGGGAATTGTTCATGCAAAAACTGTGATGGGGTGAATTTGGCCAGAAAGCACATTGATGAAGGTAAAAGAAGAGTAACTTTTTTCATACTCTACATATGAATCAAAGGTGCCTCAGGTACCAAATCATATATTTGTGTATACAGCCACATTAAAATATGCATCATGGAGGGCAATTGGTGCTCCTTGGACACACACATATATACAAACAAAACATGTGCATGATAGTTCCACACATGTAGAAGCATATTGTACATGTACTGGGCAAGACACAGACTGTACAAAAATAAGCAACTAAAAACATGGGCTATTATTATTTTCATATCCCATTTTTCATCCAGGATATCAAGGCAGCATAAATCTACTCCTTCCTCCTATTTTCCTTGACTACAACAATCCTATGACACTTGGGCTTACACAGAGGGACTGGCCCAACATTAGCTGCTTGGCTGACAGTAGATTAGATTCTAGTTCTTCCTGCCCTTAGTCCAGTATTTTAATCAATAGACTCTCTCATCTACACAAACATGCATGCAAATCTTATAGACCACACGCTGATCTCTCCTGCACTGGATGTCTCCTGCACTGGTTTCTGACATGCCTAAATGACAACTTTGTTGTCTAAAAGATGGAGGAGGGAACTAGAGGGACAGCTACACTGACTTAATTGTTACGAATGGGAATGAAATGTTTAGGGAATAGAAGTTGTAGGAACTCTGGGGGACAGTGAGCATATCATATTAGAATTCAACAGGCACAGGTAACCGAACAAAGTCTGACTGGTATTTTAGATTTTAAGAGAGCTGATGACTTCAATAAATGAAGAGAGATTAGGATGGATTTCATTGATAGAAATTTTAGAGAGAAAACAGTTCAAGATTACTTGGGAAACTATTAAAAAGGAGATAATAAATGCCCAAACAAAGCATGAGTTTATTAAAAGCAGCTCATGCCAAACAAACCTTATTGCCTGCTTTGATAAAATGACTAAATTAGTGAATCTAGGAAATGCTGTAGATATCGTATACTTAGGCTTCAGTAAGGCATTTGATAAAGTGGTAAGACGGAACAAAGCAGGATATATAGTACCAACACCAGATAGATTTGCAATTGGCTGACCAATTGCACTCAGTGTGTGGTCCTCAATGAAACTACATCTATCTGGAAGGAAACATGTAGTAAAGCACCTCAAAGTTCTGTTTTGGACTCAGTGCTCTTTAACATCTTCATAAATGACTTAAGCCCCTGTCCCACTGCACCAATGGATGCAAAGAGGATGAAAACGTGAAAAAAAGCATCCGTTGTGTACTCACTGCATATGTGTTTCATACGCTCTATCCCTCGAGCATCCATCAAATGGATTTCATCCAACCGCAAGATGTTTTGAGCTGCACAAAAACTTTTTTGAAACGGATGAATTTTCTGCCAGCGTACGATGTGACATCCGCGACATATATGGGCAACAAATGTTCCATGTCTGTTATCCATTTGTTAAACTCCGCTGTATCCTCTCTGCATCTCTGGCCATCCTCTCAACTCACATCCACTGCAGCTGAAAAATGGCAAAAGAGGGGAAACAAAAGGTACGAGGAACGTTCACACAGCATTACTTAGCACGGAAATAGAAAGGATGTCGCGTATGCATCTCGTATATAAAGGATAAAATGGGATCAAAAGTTTGTAATCTGGATGTATCTTCGGATATTTAGGATGTCTGCAGTATGTCCTAGAGTATGTAGAAGGACACCTAGTGGGACCACCGATATTTACTATAAAAAAGGGGGAAGGAAATCACCTGGAATCTCAGTATGAGTCTGCAGCCGTGGTGTACAGACCTCTTCACCCTTGGTCTTGTCTTTCCACATCATCCAATCGTTGTTCTCCACATGGATCATGACACAGTCCGTATGGTAAGCTGTGATCATCATACAACCAGAACCAAACCCTGTTCACCGACTCCTTTCTACTTTATACACAAAGGAGAAGAAGGAGATGTCCAAGAGCTGTGTGGGTCCGAAAGTATGGATCATGAGAACGAATGGAGTTTGGAATGTAATGATCAGTTGATGGTGGAGCTGAGGAATGAAGACCCTGCATGCATTCCACACTTCAATGAGGATGAACTTTAGAAGCGTCTGAGACCCAGGTTTACGCAAGCTGAGCACCAACTTCCATCCCAACCTGGACCTTGGACTGAAGGTGGCAATGACATCTGCGGCACCTGGCCTCTGACGACATAAGAAACAATGCAAGTATGCGTGAAGGGGTGCCAATAACAACACCAATCAGCAAAGTGGGTAACACAGTGGTGGCCAGGCGCATCATCAAGAGAATATGCGGAGGAGCTCCTCAAAGTGCCCCACCACTGAAACAATGGCTGGAAGGAAACTTGCAGAAGAGTGATATCAGAGGGGAAAATTTCCGCCATACCTTGGAGCCATAGATGGGGAAGCACGTGGCCTGCAAAAGCTGCAGCCAACTCAGGGTCCACTTATTTCAACTACAAGGGCTTCCTTCACGTATCATCCTTCTTTGCATGGTTGATGCTGTCTACAAGTTCATGTCAGTTGATGCTTTCAAGGCAAACGGGTCAAGCTTACAACGTAAGTGACCTCAAGGATGGACTGAACGCAACCTCTTATGGGTTTTTCCAGATCCAGACCCCCTACCCAATGACACCAAGATGTGCCCTATCTTCATTGTTGGTGATTGATACTTCTCCCTCAGACCTACCTCATGAAAGCCATACGTTCAAGATACCTCACCCCGAAGAGAGGATCTTCAACTACAGGGCGTCCAGGGCAAAGATGGGTGGTGGAGAACGCCTTTGGCATCGCTGGCCAACAGGTTCCAGGTTACTTTCACCACCATGCACATGAGGCACAATACTGTGAGGAATTATGCACCTGCTACCCAAGTGTTGCAGAACAGAACTCCAACAAGGGAATGGGGACATGGAGCCTGTGATGAGGCAAGGACGTAAACCTGATTAGAAACTGTGGATGTACAAGGCCCGCAACAGAGCTTTCACGTGAAGGGAAGAAGCAGTGCAACTAACTTGAGACACACTGGCCACTCTCCACTGGACGCAGTGGATGGACAAGACAGGATGATAGATGATTAATAGATGCTTCCTTGAGCCTGTCGCATAACACTGATGAGATTGTGCCATGGTATTTGAGTGGTCCTACAGAAATAGGGCATTAATAAAGAGCTTTGGTTTATTTTTGAATGTGTTGATCAATGAATAAATTGTTATTGAATAAGGGTCTATGTGTGGCAGCTGGGATGGTGGACCATACAGTCCCACTATGCTTGCACTGGAGGTTTCTCTGTCCCCACAACTATCCTTATCTATCCACAACTACCTTATCTATCCCACAAGCATTGCAAAGGCTTAACCATTTGTAAAAGTTTTTCACCAAAACACTTTAATGAAAGTAAAAAAAAATGAACCAGTGTCTTTAAACAAAGAATAACCTTTGTTAACTTTCCTTAGTGTAACCTGTATGAATTTATTAAATAAGCAAAATGAACCAAGTAAACTGGAATTAAGTTGTGGTTTAAGAAAGATAAACCTTTATTAACTGTCTAAAGTAAAACTGTAATGATGTTAATAAAAGCAAAATGACCCAAGTAAAGTGTCTTAAGGCATATAGATAAAGTGAGCAAGTAACAACTCAGTCCTCTGGCCACTATCTCAGTCATCGAGTCATGTCCATGGTCTCAGCTGTTAAGCGTGCAGGGACTGGTAAGGAGGTGGGCCTGTGGCTTTGAGTGCTGGTACTGAGGTGCCATTTGGGGGGTTTGGCCTTGGCCCAGAGGTTAACAACAGGGGATGGTGTGTTCAGGAAGCCTCCCGAGAGCTGCTCAGTCCAATGAGGTTGAAGAGAAGCCCTTATTCAAGTACCTTGGGATGTCAGGCACAAGACTGATGACAGATTGTCCATTGACAGGCTTGGCTGTTGTGGGGTGGAGGAAGGAAGAGTGTGTAGGGGCTGTCTGGTCGCAGCTGGGTGAGGTGTGGCGTCTGTGGTGTGGATGCAATCCTGGCCTGGACTGGAAGGTCTGCTTCTGCTGTGGGAAGTCCTGTAGTAGCCGTAGCGCTCTGGTAAGGTGAGAGGCTGTTGAAAGCCGTGGAAAGGGCTAGACCATCGCCTGGTGGAGGAGCAGACCTGGACTGGTTTGGAAGCAGTTATCACTGGGCTTGAGGGTTGTGCAGAAATGCCTGTGACATTCTCCTTCCATCACCTGGTACTGGGCCTCGGGCAGATCCCTCAGGGTGTGCTCACGTAGGTGATGAAGGTGTGGCGGCTCGAGGATCCTCTGTCAAGTGGCGCAGCTGAGAGAGACAGTTCTTGCTGGTCTTCATTGTGTCCCTGAATCTCCAAAGAAGTGTGGCTTGGCCCCCAGTCTGCCTCTCTGAGCCTGCATCATTGGAGCTGGGGGTGGGAGGTGTGTGGTCTCTGGTGGCTGCCGGCTTCTCCTCCATTTGTGAACAGTGGATTCCTCCAAGCTCCTCTGGCATGGGGTGTGAAGCCTGTCGGGGGGGTTCTGCTGTGGGGCCCTCTGAAGCACCTGCCTGGAAGGCTAGCTGGCTCCTGGCTGGAAGAGGACTGGCCATGTCTGTGGGCTTGTCTGAGGGAGAGGGGTGTCAGAGGGGCTTGCTCCTCGGTGGCGGCCTCACCTCACAGGAAACTGCACTTGGCCATGATGTACATCTCCTGGTCAGTGGCTTGACAGACGCCTGCCCGGTTTTTTTGGGAGGTGTAGCTTGCCATACCAGTGTGCATGTGGTTCCACCATCCCAGGAGTACTCTGCAGTGTAGCCCAGGCCTCTCTGCCCTTGTTCTCCAAGCTTGCCCTGTTTTCTTCTTGGTGTCCATGATAGAGTCTGTGGCCTTTCTCCGGAGGTACCTCGTTCTCCCTCAGCCATTCCAGCACTCCTCCTCATGCTCCTTGGAAATGGTGTAATAATTTTCCTCTCTCCCATTCTCCCTTCCCTTGCCTCTCCTCCCTCTGGCAGGGGCTTGAAGCAGGGCCTCAGGGGCCTTGAAACAGCAGGGCCTTCAGCACGCAGGCTTTGAGGGCCTTGGGGCTGGTGCCACCAACAGCAGCAGTAAGCAGCAGTAGGCACAGAGGCAGTAGCAGCAGTAGCAGCATAGAAGCAGAGTAGCAGTACGCAAGCAGCAGCAGCACCAGCACACCAGCAGGAAGCACCAGCACAGCCCAGCAGCTTCAGAGTCAGTGCCAGGGGGTGGGATGTGGTTCGTCCTTCTTGCAGGGCTGGCACGAGTAGGTACCGCTTCCTCTCTTCCCTGACTGACCGAACCATGGTGTTCTTTCAAGATGTATGTAGCAGCACGTCTTTCCTCTGAATGCTGACTGCGTGCTAGCTGCATCCTTTTATTACTGTGGACTGATGCAAATTCATACTCTCCGCAATGCGCAGTGAATGCTTTGCATCCGTATACATCCGCTCGCATCTGCTTTGTTTCCTCTACGGCGTCCGTGAATGCAATCCGGCTCCATCGCTATGCATCTGCCCCCTTCCGCTATGTGTCCACTTCGAATTCTCCCCCGAAGCCTTCGGATGTGTCATACGCTTCCAATCCGCATGTCCATCCGCTAGGCTTCCTATGAAACATCTGTTTACAACACCCGCTACAATAACCTACCCCCGTCTGTTCTTTTCCGTTCTGGTTTATGCAAATTTTTGGCCACTTTTGGGAGGCGGATGACAAACCAGATGGAGCCACCCCTGAAATTTTGCTCGTCCGCTGTGTCCTTTTTGCATACGTTTTGCATCCGTCGGCCAGTGGTACCTAGCCTTTAGATGAAGTGATTGGAGGCTCTTATTGAACTTACAAATAACACTAAGCACATTGCTAACATATTGGAAGATGGACTCAAGCTATAGAAAAATCTTGACAGACCTATTGGGACCTAGCAGCAAGATGCAGTTCAGTGATAAGCAAAGTAAAGTCCTGCACTTAGATAGGAGAAATTAAATGCACAGTAAAGGATAGGAAGTACAGTAGTACCTGTGAGAGGGATCTAGGTATTCTGGTGGATCACCATTTAAGCATGAACCAGCAATATACTAGAAGCTGCCCAAAAAAATCGAATGCAATGCTAAGCTGCATCAAAAGAGGGATAGCATCAAGATCATGATAAGTGATAGTATTTCTCTATGTTGCACTAGTAATGCAGACTTGAAATACTGCACCAGTTCTGGTCACCATGCTACAATAAAAATGTGGGGGGCCTAGAAAGAGTGCAGAGAAGAACAACAAAGATAATAAGGGTTCTAGAGGCTAAACCATACGATGGAACAGCTAATGGAATTAGGTGTGTTTACTCTGACAGAGAAAAGGAATGACATGATAGCTGTCTTCCAATACTTGAAAGGCTGGGTCAGTTTATTCTCCATAGCATCTGAAGGCAAGACAAGAAGCAACTAGTGGAAGCTTGTTGTCAATCCAACCTGGAACTAAAGAGGAATTTCCCGACAATGAGAACAATTAATCAGTGCAATAGCTTGCCTCCCAGAATTGTGGGTATTCCCTCCCGAGAGGTTTTCAAGAAAAGATTGGACAATCATTTGTCCATGATGGAGTAAAGACTTCTGCTTTGGGCAGGATCTTGGACTTAAAGACCTCCAAGTGTCTTCCAGCCCAACAATTCTATCCCTCCACCCAGGTATTTATTGTCGTTTCCTGTCCTGCTCCAGTTTCTTTTCATTTTGTTCTAAGCGTATTGACATGCTTTCAAATAAAACAGTGGGTTTCAGGGCTCCAGTTTCATCAGAAAATAAGTATATTAAACTCTATATTTATTTGCTAAAATACTGTTCACTGTTTCCTTCCTTCCCCCATCCCGTCATCTGCCATAAACTCACAATTATATTTGTTATTTCCAGGGAGAACTTATGCTTTTCTCTCTCACTGGAATTCTATTCTTCACAGCATACCTCTGACATGATAATCTTTCACTGTTACATTTTGATGTCTAATAAAAAAATATGGATGCTTATATGACATTCTCTATATCCAACTTTATCACAGGATTATGAGATTCTAAATCATATACTTTTATTTGTGGAGTAGAAGAAGGCCTTTGTAATACTTTTCCTTTGTTTATTCTAAACCTTCCTCTCCTACAGGACGATGAAGAAATCACCACTGAACAATATAAACAAGGAATCTTGACTTTAAAAAAACCCTAATATAAATACATCAAACAAATGATCTAATTAATTGTTAAGCTATATTCTGAAGCAAACAAAAGAAAAATGAAATGAAAAGGGCAAACAAAAAGACCCCTCCTCAGAATTATCATGTTAAATTGATATACTGTAATACATGAACATACCACATATATATTTAATGGCAATATATCAGATTAAACAAAAAGATTTATCTATTGTAAAATATTATGAAATCAATGCCAAAGGGAAACATATTGGCAGCGAAAATGGCCTTTTCAAAAATTAATGTTACCCATTTCTTGAATTAAGACCTTGACATCTACAATAATAGTGTTTTTCCTTTCTCTCAGTATAATTCTCTTGCTTCTTCTCCCCCATGCCCAATATAACCTACATCATTAAAAAAGAATCAAATACCATGATTGTGGAATATAATTCAAAATAGCATTTCCATCTTTAACATAAGAACATTTATCCATACATCCATTTAAATATGTTACACTATTATTCCAAAAACAAAACAATAGCAGACATGACCAAATCATATGAATAAATTGATCCACAAATTTCTTATGTGCTTAGCAAAAAAAAAAAAAAAATAACCCCTGAATGCAAAATCTATTCTTTCTATTACATTTTTTGAAATATCCAATAAAAACTCAGAATAAAAACTTTCAACTTGAAGTTCAGAGAAATGAACTTTTGTAGAGGTTTACATCATTTGATGTTCCATTATGAGGTTGCCCAACCCTTAATTCCATGAATCATAAATATCAATAATTTCAAGGTAGAATATGTAGTTAAATTTATGGTATAGATTTCAAATCAGCTTGATTTTAAAAGCAGACTCTTTAAAACTAGTAGCATCTCAGTCTTTTTGAATGAGGTTAAGGTGTCTGGTCCACGCTGAACAATATTAGCATGCTTAATTTGACTGTTGTGCATTGGACAAAATTCTTTCTGAAATGTCTGAAATTCCTTAAAATAATCATTTCAAAATAATTGATTTAAAACAACTATTCCAAATCCTGCCCAAGCTTTTCAATAAAGCATCAATTATTTTAAAAATAGTAACACTTCCATAAAGTTAAATATTTATGTCAGTCACCTTCAAAATCCAATCTACATTTCAGTAGGGTCCAAATATATCGAGCACCTTCCAAACCAGGAAGTGAAAGACTCTTCTTGTTATATATTTATCCAAGTGATTTGCCAACATTTTAATGGAAATACATAATCATTTTCCAGCAAACACAAAATCTTGTCATATTCTTGTACTTTTTGGCTCAGATCCTGGTGTAATCATATGTTCAAATTAAAAACAGTTTGTGCATTTTTTGTTTGCTTGTGCATGTGGGTGTTATGGGTGGCAGCAAATGAAAGAAAGCGGGAGAAAGGAACGTTGTGACAGGTTGCATCCATGACAGTTCTGGAATGAATGGGAAAACTTAGCTGTTTTGAAAGGGAGATAAAAGAAGGACAACACATGGAAGTAGAGAAATGTCCTCCCTAATAAAACTTTTCTTCGCCCAAGTAGTACCTCTTCTGGCACAACTATACTATTTTTACAGTTCAAACAACTGTCCTAGATATGGGAGAAAGTAACACTGTGGCATTCTAGTCTAAATGGAAGTTCCTATCATTTTATTAAGGGATTCTCTCTCAAAGTGACAAAAAATACATTCGAGTCCTCTTCTGCTTTTCTTACTTCAAGTGTTAAGTCACTCATCCATACTGGTAAGATTAGTGCTTAAAGCCAGATCCAGTTTAGGATGCTGATAATTTAATACCAGTTTTCTTCCAATCATGTTTCCATGAGTGCATAGATCTTTATGGAGGTATTGCTCTAGATATCCCTGCCTTCTGAATATTAACAGTTGGAGGGAGATTCTCAATTGGGTTACATAAGAACGTTTGACCCAAGCTTCATATTACTACTCTGTTTAATATGTATTTGGTGTTGTTTTTTTATATACAACTTACTTGCAGACGTGTGCGTGTGGGGGGGTGTAATTCTTTTTTTCAATATAGGCTTATTTGTTTACTCAAACTTATGTTCCATCCCATCTGTCAGACCTGCCCCAGTTTGAACCTTTAGGACTCCATTTGACTGAAGTGAAAGATACTTTTACTAAAAGATGCTGGTTGCAATAAAGTCAAGTGGAATCTGTGTTTCCAACATATCAACACAAAACTATTTCCTTCATTCCCCATCCCTCCCCCCCCAACCAGTCCAAAGCCAGCTAGTGTAATGCCGCTGAAATATTTTGAGAATGCTGAGGTGTTTGGGCTGATAAATTTCCACACTTTCATAAGTTATCTTTTCCACTTTACCAAGGCAAACAACCTTGAAGATGTCTGGCATGAACTGATTCCATGTAGATCTACACTTTCATAGCTGTCATCTCCCCTCCCTAATTCCCACAATAAACATACAGGTTTATTGCTCCCTCCCTTCTAGTCCTTTGATGACAGGATGCCAGTGAGGCACCAAGCCGAAGATGGTGTACCTTGCACCATCCCTTATTCAATAAGCCTAAGATATTGAAGCAGGACTGAAGCAGGACCTAGTTGTGGCATCCAACACAGTTTGGAAGGAAGGGTTGTGACACAAACTGTGCCATATTATTCCCTGTAAAAATCTTTATCAACTAATTAATAACATGCTGAGTGAGAGGTCTTTTTTTAAAAAAAAATACACTTTATTGATTTTACAATTAAAATAGACCAACAACACATACATAAATGCAAGAGAGAAAAAGAAAACAAGAAAGGAAAGAATAGAAAGAAAAAGATAGAAATCAATTAAAAACATTTTCATCTTCAACAGTTTATGAGACCTCCTTTTTATCCTTATTTTATGCCATATACACAATTAATCCTTACATATATCTGTATATCACTACTACGANGCTGTCATAATATATTGAAGTGTCTTTATGTTTTAATGCCAAGGTTAATTTGTCCATTTCTGCACAACTTGAAATTTTTTGAATAATTATCTCCTCTGATGGAACATGAGGCTGTTTCCAACATTGTGCAAAAGCTAATCTGGCCGCTGTCAAAATATGTATTATTATATATTTCACTTCTTTTAGTAGTTCTTTGTCAAAGATCCCTAATAGAAAGGACTCTGGTTTAAATTTGATCTGTTCTCTTGTCATTTCCTCCATCCAATTTCTAATTTTCTGCCAATACTTTTGAGCTTCTATACAAGACCACCATATATAGAAGAAAGTTCCCTCTTTTTTTGCATTTCCAGCAGTTCGGACTCATAATGCATCTTCGCTAATCTCGAAGGAGGAAGGTGCCACCTGTAAAACATTTTATAGGCATTTTCTTTGTATGCTGTCGATTTTGTGATTTTGTTACTTTTTTTGGTCCTTTAAGGTAATAATGGAGGACAACATAATTAGAAGATTAAACAATGGCCTCCCACAAAGCTGTGTAATGATACCTATGCTATTCAACTTATACATATCAGATATGCCAGCAACAAGGAGACACAAAATTTGGATACTCTGATGATTTAGCCATAGCAGTACAAGAAAAACACCTCTGAAGGTGGCTGGCAGCCTCCTATCCAAAGATCTTAAAATCTTGGGAAAATCCTTCACTGTCTGAAGGTTCACTCCTAGCACTAGCAAAAGAGTAACTGTGTGTTTCCACTTTAACAACAAGCTATCATATGAAGACCCAAAGGTCTACTTAAAGAGAAACTCCAGAAATTATGTGAAACTAAGTGGGAACCTTCAGTTGCCAACCTCAGGTCATCATCCCTATGGTTGGTCTACTCTGCAGGAGAATACTCTGTTCCTGTATGACTTAAGAGCTGTCATATTAATAAGTTAGACATCAGACTTAATGACACCTTGAGGATTATAAGCGGATGTATTAAAAGAACTCCAACTTGCTGCTTCCTGTTCTGAGTCATATAGCACTGCCAACTTTACGAAGGCAAAATGCGCTGAGAGAATACAGAAAAATTAACTCACCACTACTGGTGCATGCTGACTTTCCCCATTTATCAGCAGGAAGACTCAAATCCAAAAAGCTCCCACATCTGCTCAACAACTTTAACACTGATTCCCAATGGAAAATCAAATGGGACGCTGAATGCCCAGTTATAAGACATATAAATGACCCACAAAAATGGTGTCAGGCTTTGAACTTACCGCATCAGCAATGGACAATCCTAAAGAGGATTCACACCTCACATGGCATCTGCTAGGGCTCTCTGTATAAATAGGGCATAGCATCCTCAGTATGATTGTGGGGTCCCACATCAAACTGTAGATCACACTGTGACCAGCTCTGAGCTAAGGGCACATACCAATCCAATATCTGGTGGTTTTTAAAAAAATATAAATGGTGCTGTACTTCAAAGATTAGGTGGCCTAAATATTGATATTTCTACATCTTTTTACCATTTATATTTTATTGGGTTCTACCAATCTAGCTGAAATGTTAATTTAAATTGGTAGTCCATGTATACTATGCCATATGCTAAATAAGTAAGTAAGTAAGAAATAGACAAAATTCCCCCCTCCCCCTTCATTTTTTGAATAGTAATATTTTTTATTTAAACATTATTGGTGAAACACCTGGTTGAATTGTTTTATCACTGCTGCTTATATGTAAGTTTTGGATAGCAGTATATAGTGTTTTATAGCTTTTTAAAGAATTGGGGTTTTTTCCACTTGGTGATATTAATAATCTGTGAGAGTTTAGAGTTGCTGTTGAGTGTATAAAGAAAGATAAACATATATTTCAAATAAAATGGATATAGTGAAGATACTTCATATGACCCTTTTATGTCCATCTTATTCATTCAATAGTTTCCATCAGCTGAACTACTGATTATGACATTTTCTGATATCCTCCACCAATGAAACTAATTGCACTTGTTTTGAGCTATGAAATTTGGATTTTGTTATTATTAGCATTGTCATCGCTAAAGCAGCCTATATGCATTAGAGAAAAAAACATTTCTTCTTATCCACATCTTAATAATACTTTCCAGTTTGTATATAGCACCTTTCATTCCTAAGCACGAAATGAAAGCAACCTTGTTAAATAGCATATTATAAAATGAGAAAGGTGTCATTTTGGAAAGCCATTGCATTATAGTAAAATATTAGCTTTTCTCCCTCGATGAAATGCTGCGCTGCTAGTCTTCGTTGTGGAAATAACCCAAATATAACAAGGATAGATTGAATAAGTGTTTAGCCGAGTTGGGCAAAAATGCTTAGGATTTACTGAGAGTGAAGCATTCCATCTAATAAATGAGCATTTGCCTACTTTGTGTTGTTGAAGAGGAGTGATGTGATTCCAGAAGCAAAAGCAATGAGGTTCTCACTTTGTAAACTGCTAATCAAGTCAGGAAAAGTGTTTTCTTTAAAATGTATTATAGATAGGCAAGGATACTGATGGGTTCATATTAAGTTTGTCTTTATGGATATTAGTAACTAAAATTGACATTTTTAATTTAAAAATGAAAAGCAGCACTGTTAATTATAAAAGTAGGTATCTTGTGTGCATGTAAATAATTTTCCTCCCAAAATGATCAGATTAGATTTTCTTTTTTCCTCATTAAAGCCCCTGTCACACTGCAACAACGGATGCAAAGAGGATGTAAAATGGACAAAAAAGCTTGCCATCCGTTGGTTAAACGCGATGTATCCCTTCTGTACTCACTGCCTCCGTTTTGCTTCCTCTCTATCTGTCCAGCATCCGTTTATGGACGTTTCATCCGCTCAGAAAGTTTTGAGCTGCTCAAAACTTTGTGCGGAAAATGTATCCAATTCGTCTGTTCTGCATCCACAACGCATCCGCTAGGCATCCGTTCTGCATCCGTTACGCATCCGCTATATCCGCTAGGCATCCGCTGCGCATCCCGCAACATCGCACCTGCTCGACGCAGGAGGAAGCAGCGAACGGATGCAGAATGGATGCAGAACGGATGCCTAGTGGATGCAGCACGGAAACAAAAGCATTTAAAATGAAAAACGTTCGCAGAGGGGACCTATCTCGGATATTAAGGATGTCTAGAGGATGCCTAGAGGATGCCTAGAGGATGGCAAAGGGAGACCGATACTGCCTATAAAAAGGGGGAGGAACTCACCTGGATCTCACTTTCAAAAAACAGCAGCCCAGCTGTGCAGACCTCTGCAGCCTTTATCTGATTCTTTGCTCTTCCACAGCATCCAGTCATGTCAACCGTGGATCGTAACACAGTCCTTTTGGCAGCCACCATCGTTCTGCAACAGTGCGAAGCCATCTACAGGCTCTGTGAACTCTACTACGGAAGAAAAGGAGGCGCCAAGAAGCATCTGGGTCCGAAGATGGATCAGGAGAAGAGCAGAGTACGGACTGTACAAAAGCTGATGGTGGAGCTGAGGAACGGAAGACCCTCGTGCATTCCAGAACTTCATGAGGATGCGCCAGCCATGTTGATGAAGTTGTGCAGCAGCTGACACCCAGGTTGACCAAGGCAAACACCAATTTCCGGCCCAGCCTGGAACCTGGGCTCAAGGTGGCACTACTCTGCGCCACCTGGCCTGAGGACCACCTTACAGGAGCATGCAGTACGGCTGGAGGGTGGCACACAACACCATCAGCATTGTGGTCAGAGAAGTGGTGCAGGCCATCATCGAAGATACCTGGAGGAGCTCCTTCCAGTGCCCTCCACTGAAGAAGGCTGGAAGAAAGTTGCAGAGCAGTGGTATAGAGGTGGAACTACCCACACACCGTTGGAGCCATCGATGGCAAGCACGTGGCCTGCAAAGCACCACCCAAGTCAGGGGTCCACTTATTTCAACTACAAGGCTTCTTCAGCATCGTCCTCTTCACCATGGTCGATGCTGACTACAAGTTCATGTACAACAATGCTTCAGGCAACGGCTCATGTTCAGATGCCCAGGTATACAACGCCAGTCACCTCAAAGGGGCGGAATGCAACCTTCATCTTGGGCTTCCCAGATCCAGACCCTCTGCCCACGACACGCAAGATGTGCCCTACTTCATCATGGGGATGACCGCCTTCTCCCTCTATAACCTACCTCATGAAGCCCTACACTTCCAGACTCCTCACCCGTGAAGAGAGGATCTTCAACTACAGGCTGTCCAGGGCAAGGCAGGTGGTGGAGAATGCCTTTGGCATCCTGGCCAAACAAGGTTCCAGGTACTTCTCACCACCATGCAGCATCGCCCAGAGACCGTGAGGAGGATCATAGAAGCTTGCTGCAATCCTGCACAATCTCATGCGCACCCACTACCCAGTGTTGCAGAACAGGCTCGTGGACCTCCAACAAGGCAATGGGGACATGGAGCCTGGAATGGAGGCAAGGCAAAACCTGATAGGACACTGAGGATGTGCAAGGCCCCAAACAGAGCCTCACGTGAGGGAAGAAGCAGCGCAACCTCCTGAAACACAGGTGCAACTCCCCAGCTGGAGCGGTGGAGTGGCAAGACAGGATGATAAATGATCAATGGATGCTTCCTTCAGCCTGTCTCATCACACTGATGAGATTGGGCCATGTATGTTGGGTGGGCCTACAATGATCAGGGCATTTAATAAAGAGTTGTGTTTGTGTTGACATGTGTGGATGATTATTACATTGTTATTGATAATAAAGGACCATAGGTGTGGCACCTGGGAGGTGGACCATATAGTCCCACTATGCTTGCACTGGAGGTTTATCTATCCCACAGCTATTACCCATCCCAAAGGTATCCCTGCTCATTCCACAGGTATCCCTGCCCACCCCACTGCTATCTTAACCCATCCCACAAGCATGCAAAGGCTTGAACCATTTTAAAAGTTTCCACCAAGACCTTATTAAAAAAAGAAATGAAGCAAGTGTGTGAATCAAAGATAGACTTTATTGAACAACAAGCTGTAAAAGAAAAATGACCCAAGTCAAGTGTCCAAATAAAGTCCACAGGTAGCTAGCCAGCCAGTCTCTGGCACTCCTCTTGGTCACTCGGAGGTGTGCCCAGTCTCAGGGGTGAAGGGTCCAGGTGCTGTGGAGGTGGGTGCTGCTGCAGTGCTGGTCTGAAGCACCACTGGGGTGCCTGGCCCCGAGAGACAACAGGTGACGGTGTGTGAGAAAGCTCTCGGACAGCTGGCTCAGACCCGTGATGCCGAGAGGTCTTCCTCCATGCCATGGGGTGGTCAGCCCCAGTACTGATGACAGATGTACTGAGGCGGGCTGGCTGTGGGGTGGAGAAGAAGTATGTGTAGTGGGGCTGTCTGGTCTGCAGCTGGGTGAGGACTGGCATGGGTGGCATCGCCGTCATCGGTGGCATCATTGGCGTGGTGGCATCGGTGGCATCAGTGGAACAGGTGGGAACAGTGTCGCCCGATGACTCTGTGCCTGGACTGGGAAGGGCTGCTTCCTGTGCTGCTGGACCTCCTGGTAGCCATAGCCCTGGTAGGTGAGGGGCTGTGGAAGCCTTGGAATGGGAGGGACATCACCTGGGTGGAGAGCAGGCCTGGACTGCGGTGGGAGCAGGTTCCTCTGGAAATCTGGAGGGTTGTGAATCAGCTCGGTGATCCGGTCCTTCACCACCTGGTACTGGGGTTCCTCCATGTTCCTGAGGGCCTGGTTGACATAGGTGAGGAAGGGTTGCAGTTGGAGGATGAGGAGTTGGTGTGGACCAGCTGAGAGAGGAGATCTATGCTGCGTCCGGATGGTGTCCCTGATCTCCAACAGGACAGTGTGGCTCTGCCCTCTCCTACGTGTCTGGCTCTCTGCCTTTCTGTGGAGGTGGAGGCTGGGGTGGTGGATGCGGCTACAGCTGTGTGGAGTCGCCGTCTCCTTTCTCCCACCGCACCAGGGAGTCCTCCACGCGCTCCACCATGGTTACAAACACCTGTCTGCGGGTTCTCGCTGTGGCACGGCTCCAAGAAACCTGCCTGGAGACAGAGACTGACTCTCGCCGGAAGAGGACTGGCTCTCAGCAGGCTGCCAGAGAGAGAGGGTTAGTGAGAGGGGCTCCTGGGCTCCTCGGTGGCGGATCTCACCCTCCAGGAAGCTGCACCTGGCCATGACGTAGGTCTCTCTGTCTTCAGCTTAACCGTGGCCTGGCCAGATTTCTTCAGGTGCAGCTTCCCATACCAGGTGTGCATGTGCTTCCACCAGCCGAGGAGCACCTCCACAAATGTAGCCCATACTCTCCGCCTTCTCTCTCCAAGCAGCCTGCTTCCACTTGGTGTCCCTGTACAGCCGGTGTCCCTTCCGCCATAGATAGTCATTCTCTCTCAGCCACTCCAGCACCTCATCCTCGTGTTCCTCCTCAATATAGTATTGCCTCTTCTCCATCCCGCATACGCCTCTTCCTCCCTTTGGCAGGACCAGATGGCCCTCATCAGAGGGGCTCCCAGGTTAGTTAGGGGCTGCTCCTGCACACCACCACCACCAGCAGCACCACCAGGATCATAATCATTATCATCATCACACAGCAGCAGCAGGATCATCACATCATCATCAGCAGCGCAGCACGCAGCACCAGCAGGATCAGCAGCAGCAAGCACAGCACAGGCAGCACCAGCCACCAAGCACCAGCACCAGCAGCAGCCAGCAGGACCAGGATCATCATCAGCAGAGTAAAGCACCAGCAGCGCCAGCAAGACCAGGAGCACGAGCAGGACCAGGAGCACGAGCAGGACCAGCAGGGACAGGAGGACGAGCAAGACCAGGAGGACGAGCAGTACGAGCAGTATGAGCAAGTCCAGGAGCACGAGCAGGACAAGCAGGACCAGCAGGACCAGCAGGACCAGGAGCAGCTTCAGCAGAGTAAGCACCAGCAGAAGCACCACTGCCAGGAGCAGCTTCAGCAGAAGCTCCAGCACCAGTAAGACGACCGAGCAGCAGATAAGCCCCAGCCAGAAGCAGAGTCAGGGACAGGGGCGGGAGGGTGGCCCTGTCCCTCTTTCCAGGGATGGCGGCAGGTTGCTGAGGCTTTGTCGGCTTCTTCCCCATGGTTGTGGGGTTGCTGGCTGGCAGGGGGCTGGCAGGCACCAGGCTGGCAGGAAGCCTGGCACCAAGGCTGGCAGGCAGGTAGGCACCAAGGCTGGCAGGAGGCAGGCAGGCACCAAGGCTGGCAGGCAAACTGCCTGGCAGGGAGGCTGCAAGGAAGGCTGGCAGCAAGGCTGGCAGGAGGCAGAGAGCAAGGCTGGCAGGTGAGGCTGGCCAGGAGGCTGGGAGGCAGGCTGGGGAGGCTAGGCAGGAAGCTGGCAGGAAGGCTGGCAGCAAGTCTTGCAGGCAGGCATGCAGGCAGAGGGCAGACAAGACTGATGTATCCGCAGCAGGTCTTTCCTCTGAATGCTGGCCACGTGCGAGCTGCTTCCCTTTATATCCACGGGGCTGACGCAATGGCAATCCCCCCCACATGCGCCAATTTAACGCAAGGCATCCGCAAGGCTTCTGTTGTGCATCCGCTAGGCTTCTGCTCTGCATTCACTTCATCCGCTGTGCATCGGCTGTGCATCCGCTGTAATCCGTTCCGCGTCCCCTTGTTGAGGTCCCCCGGAAGCCTAGCGGATGTGCCAATCCTCCCATCCGCTTCCATCCACTGGCTTCGTTCCGCCTCCGCTTTCCATTCCGCTCTGCGTCCTCCCCGCGTCCGTTCCTTTTCCGTGTTATACGCCTCCGGTTTATGCAAATTTTTTGCCCCTTTGAGAGCCGGATAACAACGGATGGAACATTTTGCTCATCCGTTGTGTCCGTTTTGCATCCGTTGGGCAGTGTGACAGGGCCTTTAAGTTTACTGTATTGTTTCACCTTCATTCTGTATGTTGAACTGATGCCTTTCCAATGCTAATAATGTCATACTCAAAATTTCTCCTCCATGGGAATTTTGCTTGGGCTGTGTGCAGAACAACATAAGTTATTATTTCCCTTCCTCATAGCCAGTTTATGATTTGAGCCTGGCCATGTATATCTCGTGTTTAGTTCTTTAGTTCACCCATTCCTTGATCAGGCTTTTGCAGAGCCTTCTGAAGAGCTGAAGATGGCCAGTTTTTGAACTGTTTCGCTTCACAGAAAGCACTGGGCATTGGATAAGTACAGCTTTTCTCAATCTAGAACAGGGGTGTCAAACTCGATTTCATTGAGGGCCGCATCAAGGTTGTGTTTGACTTTAGGGGTCCAGGGTGGATGTGGCCAACTCAACATCACTTATGTCAAGGGCATCTGTGTTGGCCCGCCTCCTGCAATCTCTAGCAGCGAAGTTGGAGCTCAGGAGGACTGCATGCAGAGCACTGTGGGCCAGGCCTTTACAGTTTCCAGGGCGGCCCTATGGGCCAGATCTGAGCACCCTGCAGGCCAGATCTGGCCCCAGGCCTTGAGTTTGACACCCCTGATCTAGAACCTTCTTAGAATTTCCAAAAGAGTAATGGATTGGAAAAGATGGATGAGGAGATAAATGAATGTATATGAAACTGTCTTGTGCCGAGTTAGGTAACTGCCACAAGCTCTTCATTGTAGGAGAAGAGCAAGCAAAGCTGGAGGGTGGAATTAAATGCTTCATTAGTCCTTGCATTGCCACAAAAGATCCAACTCCAGCCCCACTTCAAGTTCATTGGCCTTTATCTAGTACAATTTAGTGCTGACTGTTAGTTGACTAGATTCTTGTGCATAGGTTTCAATAAATCTTCTGTGCTGAAATTTTATAAATGGTCCTGATTCTTTGCACTTAACATTCAGAATGATAGTCAGAGAAATTGACTTTCCTGCATCTTTTTCCCTAGCAGTTTTCATTCGATATGATGAAATAGAATTTCTTGGAAATTCTTGCAATGGAAGAAGCAGATTTTGGAGAAGTTATTACGGGCAACATAAGTGATAGAGCTCAACTAACATCACAACCCAATGTCTTACTGAAAAATAAAATAAAGAAAAAGGTAGATAAACGTTAAATACATTCTACTCATCTCCTTCTGGACCTTCTGTTATTTTTAGGGCAACAGCTCGTCTTGTTCTTTGGGATGTATATGTCACTTTATTAAAAATAAGAAAATAGATAATACATAACTTCCATTTTAAATGTAAATAATTCAATGCAAAAAAAACACAATCAGTAAGGGAGACAAAAATATAATAACAGATAACAATTTTTTTAAAAATGGAATAATAGGTAGGACAATATAACACTTTGAACAAATCCAAAAAGAATTATAATTTTCTCATATTTGAAAGCAATCTGATGTAAAGAGAATCAATTTGCATAAAACATACTAGGGATGAGTTTATGTAGATAATAATCTGCAAATATAATAAAGCAGATTTAAAATACATGAAAAATAAGAAATACCCTTGATATTATTGAAACCAGTAATTTCCCAATATCTTCTCAGATAAGATTTTTTAAAAATAAAAAGTTGCTTTTTACTTGAATATTTTTGTGTTTGTTTGTTTGTTTTGTTTTTTTAAAAATCTATGCTTAAATTTGAAACTGGAGAAGTATCTCTATTCCATCCTTAACTCTTTGTATACAGATCCTTTTCTGTGGTTTTAATTTCCACAGCATTTTTCCTATAGAAAGGGATTACTCCTTTGGCTATATTCTCAGGTGCACATTTTTTCTCAGAGGGTTGTATTTTGAAACACAGAAATGAGTGTTGGTCATTTGGATTGAGAAACTGGGAAAAGTCTCATTTCAGAATAGAAATGAAGTGATATCTGAGAGTGATGTAGCAACAAGGCAGAGGTGGTATTCAACAGGTTCTGACCAGTTTTGGAGAACCGGTCGTGGAAATTTTGAGTAGTTCGGAGAACCGGCAAATACCACCTCTGACTGGAGGTTTTACAGTACTCTACCCCTGCCACGCCCACCAAGCCATGCCCACAGAAGCCATAGTAAAATAAAATTGAATTCCACCACTGCACAAGGTATATGTAAACGGCTTGTCTTGACAGCAGGGGTCTCCAACCTTGGCAACTTTAAGCCTGGAGGACTTCAACTCCCAGAACTCCCCAGCCAGCAAAGCAAAGACTTCTGGGAGTTGAAGTCCTCTAAGCTTAAAGTTGCCAAGGTTGGAGACCCCTGGTTTACAGCATCCTTGGTATGTCATGATTCAATTACTTATGAAGGAGTTTCTCTCACTGGCTTTCTCAGTAATATTACTTAGGTAATGGAGGGGCAGAGCTGGGCTGCACAGACTGTAACAACTGATTCACTAGTAGAGAACAGAAAATGTAAGCCCATGTGCACACTCATGCTCAAGAGATTTAAGAGAACACACCTACCTTTCTGAAAGACAAAGATCATTTCAAGATTAGATATAATGTGGATTTTGAAAAAGATTACTCACTGATACGAACTTTTCTAAAGTAGAGATATTACTAGATAATTCTGTGTAAAACAAAGACAAAATAAAAATCTTTGAGTTTGTAAATAAAACTGGAGAATGCTTAGTATAATAATGATTTTAAAAATGATATTGAAATTAAAAGAGGAAGATATTAATGGGCAGCATGCCCATGCAAGAAACATTTAATCAATATTATTCTAGCTTGTATAAAGCAAGTGACTCTCTGGAGAAAATAGAGGAATACTTAAAAAAAAAACCAAAAATTTACCAAGGATTACAGAGGAACAGAAACTGATTATGAAAAGACTTACAACAATAAGGGAAGTTTGTGAAGCTATAAAAAAGATTAAACTAGGAAAGATACCTGGAGCAGAAGGATTATCAGTTCTTATTCTAAATGTTTTGAGATGAACTTTTACAACCTTTACAAAATATGATGAACTCCATTTTACATGGAGGAAAAATGGAAGAGAGTTGGAAAAAAGCCAATGCAGCATAACATTTAAAGAGGGACAAGATTTAACTTTGAAACACAGACATGTGTATTGGCCATTTGGGTTGAGAGACTAGGAAAAGGCTCATTTCAGAATAGAAAGGAAGTGATATCTGAGAGTGGTGTAGCTACAAGGTAGAGGTGGTATTCAACAGGTTCTGACCAGTTCTGGAGAATCGGTAGTGAAAATTTTGAGTAGTTCAGAGAACCGGCAAATACCGGTTTTTGGATAATAAATCATGTTGTTTATTCTGATTCTGGCTGATAAACTGAAAATAATTGCAGAAGAATTTATTTGTGAGGATCAACATGGATTTTTAATCTAAAGGACAATTAAAGGATAATCTAGAAATTTTGGAATATTTGGAGCAACATAATGAAAAAAAGCCACATTGATCTTAGATGCAGAAGGCCTTTAATAAGTTTGGGAAAATATGAACTTTGCAAAGAACTTTATAAAATGGATAAGATTGATTTATACTTAATAGAAAGCACAAATGATTATGAATGGAGATTTAATAAGCCCTGTAAAGAGAAAAAGACAAAAGATGCCCTCTATCCCCTTTCTCATTTATTTTGGTTCTTGAGATACTGAAGTGAGATATAAGAAAAAAATGTAGAATTGAGGGACTAAAGATTAAAAAAAGAAATGTTCCATCGGAAAAAAGCGATGTAGACCGGGTTCCAACAACAAAGTCTTTATTCAAGTTAGCAACAGTAACAGAACAGTTTGGCTGAAGCCGCGGCAGCCTTTTTATACAGGCTTGCCTGCTGGCTTGTAGCCAATGGCGCTATTTAACTTTGTCACCATTTCAGCGCTCTTTTGGATTGGTTCGCTAGTGAACCAATCCAATGCTTAAGTTTGTTAGCCAAATCATATTGCATAGTTTGGAAGTATACCATTTTATACAGGAATCAACCCCTGCCCCCTTAGTTTAGATTCGCTACGTGAGTGGACGTAGGCTACATCACCTTGACCCCTCACAGGTAGGTGGAGGGCTTTCTGTCCGTTCTACTTGACTTTAGCGCGGTTTCAGTTCTTGCTGAAGACCTTGAGTCTGTGTCTCTCTCCGGACAGGGGAAATGGGAGGTGAAGGTGTGTTAGTAAAAAGTACGCGTGTCTCTCCAGCTCTTCTTCCATGGAACCGCCTGGAAAGGGGTAAATCAGCAAGGTTGCTAACGGCTTTGATTGACTCAGGCCCGGTGGTTTTGCACCGAGCTCCTCCTGGTTCTCTCCAGGCAGGGTCGAGCTGCGATCACAGGAGGGTTTCTCTACAGTGATTCGTTTCTGCAGGTTCAATCTAAGCGACGTAAGTGTTTTCTGTGCTCTTAAGGTTAGATGTTCTGGTTTAAATTTCAACTGTTCGTTTTTTTCTTGCAGTCTTAATTTTCTGTATTCCCCTCCCCTCCTTTGGATTCTTTTTTTTTGGCTTTCGTCGATTTTTATTGCTGGCAGGTTGGCGTCTCCGTATTTCGTTCTATATATCACGGAAGGTCTATGTGCCAGCTTTCCATTCCCTGCGCATCGATCCGAGCACGGTAGTACATGGTAAAGGACCGGGGCCCTGTTATTTTGTGATAGTGGCTGAAGCCATAGAGGGTTCCCAGTAAATGTTCTTTGCAAATAGACTTAGGTCGCCGATTTCAAACGTGGCGGAAAAACAGCTTGGAGGAGTCGGGGTTTTTTTTCAAAGCTTATAATTTTAGGATGTAACCTATCCAAATGTGATCTGCAGTTTTCTCCCCCATTAGTAAATTCGCTGGGCTTTTTGTTAGTCACAGTGCTTGAAGTGATCACATTTGGAGGGTGAGGTAAACAGTCCACTTTGGTCCTGGTACATTCCCCTGGGTCCATGTTATTCCCCCACCGGGCATCGATTTTGCTTCCCGCAGCTGTCTCCTGCCACGTCTATATGAAGCCGAGTAGTTACTGAATACTTCCATGTCTCGTGATCCTGCTTCAGCTGCTGTGTTATCCTCGACTCCACTAACGAGTGGAACAATTAGGGCCTGAGAATACACGAGGCGACTATTGGTTTTTCTCGTCTGCGTTCGGGGCGCCCGGCGGCCGATCCCGGATCCAAAAGAGTGCGCAGTGACCTGCCCATCCA
>BHFT01018164.1:0-33504 GCA_004320025.1 Laticauda laticaudata | reverse complement strand
TTTCCCATGTAAATGTGAATTTAAAGTTTCAGTTTTACAGTATTTTTAAACTTAAGCTGTTAAATATATTGCCATCCATCTTTGAGATGAAAATTAAAAAAAGTCAAAGAACAAGTTTAAGTCTGCTAAACATGTATCCATTCCTTCCAGAATATTTAAATATTAAAACTAATTCTTAAAGAGATCCCAGAGACCATGGTGGAGAAAAATATATAAAATGATCTGTAGAAAATGCTTTAAAGGCTTGAAAATTTATAATAGTGATTTTACCAAAAGTGCTTGAAAACGCATAAGCTGACACACTAGCTTTTAAGATTATTGTCCAGAATTCAACCTATCTTGAAGAAGTTACATTTATGTCAACTCATAAAGCATTCCTTTACTTAATTGATTTACTTGAATTGATATATTAATTTATTTAATTGGTTGCACATATTAAGGCCCTGTCACACTGCGCAACGGATGCAAAACGGACCACAACGGACGAGAAAAATGTTCCATCCGTTGTTATCCCGCTTCTCAGAGGGGCAAAATTTGCATAACTGGAGCAGATAACCCGGACGCGGGAGAGGACGCAGGGCGGATGGAAAGCGGAATGCGGAACGGAAGCCTAGCGGATGGAAAGCGATGGGAGCGGATGGCACATCCGCTAGGCTTCCGGGGACCTCAGCAAAGTGGAGGCGGAACAGATACAGCGATGCAGAGCGGATGCACAGCGGATGAAGCGGATGCAGAGAGGTATGCAGAGCGGAAGCTAGCCGGATGCATTGCGTCAGCCCTCCACGGATATAACGGAAGCAGCTGGAAGCAGGTCGCCATTCAGAGGAAGACCTGCTTCCAGACAACATCGACTGCCTTGCCTGTCCTGCCTGCATGACTGCCTGCAAGCCTTGCTGCCAGCCTCCCTGTCAGCCTTGCTGCCAGCCAGTCTGCCTGCCAGCCTTGGTGCCTGCCTGCCAGCCATGGTTCATGCCTGCCTGCCAGCCTTGGTGCCTGCCTGCCAGCCTTCCTGCCAGCCTTGGTGGCCTGCCTCCCTGCCCAGCCTTCCTGCAGCCTTGGTGCCAGCCTTCTGCCAGCCTTGGGTGCCTGCCTGCCAGCCTTCCTGCCAGCCGTTGGTGCCTGCCTGCCTGCCTTGGTTGCCTGCCTGCCAAGCCATTCTGCCAGCCTTGGTGCCTGCCTCCCTGCCAACCTTCCTGCAGGCCTTGGTTCTGCCAGCCTCCCTGCCAGCCAGCAACCCCAACAACCATGCTGAAGCACAGCAAGCCTCAAGCCATCTGCTGCCAGCCCTTGCAAGAGGGACAGGCTATCATCCCGCCCCCTGGCCTCACTCTAGGTTCTGCTTGGGCTTCTGCAGCACGGGCTTCGCTCTTCTGAGGCTGGGGCTTCTGCTTTTGGACAAGCTGATGACAAGCACTCCAGCACCAGCCACCTCCACAGCACCTGGACCCTTCACCCCTGAGACTGAGCGACCAACAGGAGTGACAGAGACTCTTTTTGTTTTATAGCTTCTTATTAGTAAAAGTCTATTTTGGATTCATACACTTGCTTCGTTTCTTTTTTTTAATAAAGTCTTGGTGGAAACTTTTAGAAATGGTTTAAGCCTTTGGCATGCTTGTGGGATGGGTTAAGATAGCAGTGGAATGGGCAGGGATACCTGGGATGGGTAAAGCTGTGGGATAGATAAGCCTCCAGTGCAAGCATAGTGGGACTGTATAGTCCCACCCTCCAGGTGCCACACCTTTGGCCCTTTATTATCAATAACAATTTAACCATTGATCCACACATGTCAACATAAACACAACTCTTTATTAAATGCCCTGTTCATTGTAGGAACATTCAACATACATGGCCCAATCTCATCCGTGTGATGAGACAGGCTGAAGGAAGCATCCATTAAGTATCACCATCCTGTCTTGCCACTCCACTGCTCCAGCTGGGAAGTTGCACCAGTGTTTCAGGAGGTTGCGCTGCTTCTTCCCTTCACGTGAGGCTCTGTTGGGGCCTTGCACATCCTCAGTGTCTATCAGGTTTCGCCCTTGCCTCCATTCCCCAGGCCCAATGTCCCCCATTGCCTTGCTGGAGGTCCACGAGCCTGTTCTGCAAGACTGGGTAGCGGGTGCGCATGAGATTGTGCAGGATGGAGCAAGCTTCCATGATCCTCCTCACGGTCTCTGGGCGATGCTGCATGGTGGTGAGAAGTACCTGGAACCTGTTGGCCAGGATGCCAAGAGGCGTTCTCCACCACCCGCCTTGCCCTGGACAGCCTGTAGTTGAAGATCCTCTCTTCACGGGTGAGGAGTCTGGAAGTGTAGGGCTTCATGAGGTAGGTTCTGAGGGAGAAGGCGCTCATCCCCATGATGAAGGTAGGGCACATCTTGTGTGTGTTGTTTGGGCAGGGGTTCTGGATCTGGAAGCCCACGATGAGGTTTGCGTTCTCCAGCTCCTCCTGAGGCGACTGGCGTTGTAATATACCGTGGGCAGTCTGAAGATGAGCCGTGGCCTGAAGCATCGATGTAGATGAACTTGTAGTCAGCATCGACCATGGCGAAGAGGATGATTCTGAAGAAGCCCTTGTAATTGAAATAAGTGGACCCCGACATGGCTGGAGCTTTGCAGGCCACGTGCTTGCCATCTATGGCTCCAACGGTGTGGTGGAAGTTCCACTTCTGATACCATTGCTCTGCAACTTTCTTCAGCCTTCTTCAGTGGAGGGGCACTGGAGGAGCTCCTCCTTGTATTCTTTGATGATGGCCTGCCCACTTCTCTGACCACACTGCTGATGCTGTTGTGTGGCACCCTCCAGTCGTACTGCATGCTCCTGTAGGTGGTCCCTGAGGCCAGGTGGCGCAAGAGTTGAGTGCCACCTTGAGCCCAGGGTCCAGGCTGGGCTGGAAGTTGGTGTTTGCCTTAGTCAACCTGGGTGTCAGCCGTTGCACAACTTCGTCAAACATGGCTGGAGGCATCCTCATGAAGTTCTGGAATGCCCGAGTGTCTTCGTTCCTGAGCTCCACCATCAGCTTGTTGTACAGTCCGTCCTCTGCTCTTCTGGCGAACCATCTTCGTACCCAGACGCTTCTTGGCCGCCTCTTTTCTTCCCGTAGTAGAGTTCACAGAGCCTGTAGATGGCTTCGCACTGTTGCAGAAGGATGGTGGCTACCAAAAGGACTGTGTTACGATCCACGGTGGACATGACTGGATGCTGTGGAAGAGCAAGAGTCAGATGAGGCTGCAGAGGTCTGCAAGCAGGGCTGCTGGTCTGAAAGTGAGATCAGATGTGTTGCTCCCCCTTTTTATAGGCAGTATAGGTGTCCCTTTTGCATCCTCTAGGCATCCTCTAGACCATCCTTAATATCCGAGGATAGGTCCCCTCTGCGGACGTTTTTTCCGTTTTACATGCTTTGTTTCCGGTGCTGCATCCGCTAGGCATCCGTTCTGCGTCGTTCCGCTTCCCTCCTGCGTACGAGCAGATGGCAAGTTGCGCGGATGCGCGGCGGATGCCTAGCGGATATAGCGGATGCGTTACGGATGCAGAACGGATGCGTAGTGGATGCAGAACGGACGAATTGGGTACATTTTCCGTGCAAAAGTTTTGAGCAGCTCAAAACTTTCTGAGCGGATGAAACGTCCATAAACGGATGCTGGACGGATAGAGAGGAAGCAAAACGGAGGCAGTGAGTACATCGAGTTAACCACACGGAAACGGATGGCAAGCTTTTTTGTCCATTTTACATCCTCTTTGCATCCGTTGGTGCAGTGTGACAGGGGCTTTAAATGTGGTCTGAAATGGTGTACAGACCACTAGCACGTTTTTATGAGTGACTGCCACCTGCTGGCCATTTTTCTTCAGCTTTAAAGATTAATTCCATGTCAAAATTTGCCCAAGAAATATAAACTTCTATTAAATGATTTCAGAGCAATTAAAAAAAAAATAAAGATTAGGCTAAGTTACAAGGAAACATTCTATTTGTTAGTTTTGCAGTCTCTCTGTTGATGTGAACCAATAGGTGCCAGCATCTAGTTGAGCTCGTCTAGGCTCTAAATCTAAAGGCTAGGTCCCACTGGGTGACGGATGCAAAACGTATGCAAAAAGGACACAGCGGATGAGCAAAATTTCAGTACTGGCTCCATCCATTGTCATCCACTCCAAAAAGTGGCAGAAATTTGCATAAACATAACGGAAAAGAAAGGAAAAGAATGGACGTGGGTAGTATGTAGTGGGGATGTTAAACGTATGTTCATAGGAAGCCTAGAGGATGTATATAGGATGCAAACCGTTCACTGCTCATCCTTTCTATTTCTGTGCTACTAACGCTGTGTTGACGTTCCGTGTACCTTTTCTTTCCTCCCTCTTTCCGTTTTCAGCTGCAGCAGATGTGAGTTGCGAGGATGCCCAGAGGATGCAGAGAGGATACAGCGGACAGTGGAAAGTTCATCCATTCACAAAGTTTTTGCAGTTCAAAACTTCTTGACCGGATGAAATCTCAGTGGACGGATGCTTGACGGATAGAGCGTATGAAACACGTATGCAATGAGTACACAATGGATGCATAGCGTTTTACAATGTTTTTTAACGTTTTACATCCTCTTTGCATCCGTTGGTGCAGTGGACAGGGGCTTAAGTAGGTTAGAGCCTGATTAGCATTTGGATGGGAGATCTCCAGGTGGTATTCAGCAGTGAAAGGTGAAGCTGGAGCACTCAGATGGCAATAGCAAACTACTTCCCAAATGTTGCCAAGTAAACAAGGGTGCCAGGAACAGAGCTTGACTTGAAGGAGATGTTATAATTGAAAATGTGGCCTTAACTGAAAATTGAAAATGTGAAATGTGATTGAAAATGTGGCCTTAATTAGTTAAGAGTAAATCTAGTTAAGGTTGACTGAAAGCTAGCTTCTTACAAAAGTAAATTATAAACTATAATCTTATACCTCTCTCTTCCTCTCCCTGATTTCTATTGTGTAACATTAACATTTGAGGTATTGGATGGGCCACTAAAATGGAGAACACTCAATTAAGTCAATTATGTTTTTATTAGTTAAAAAAATTAAAAGTGCAGGATTAGAACAGGGCTGGCAGTCTGATGTAGTTTAAATGTCTTGAACCCCCATCATATCAAGCTAGTATGGTCAATGGCTAGAGAATGCCACTCTTGCTTACAAATATGATAAAGGCATCACCTAGTGCAAGAATTGTCCTCAGAAGGACATCAAGAATATAGAAAGAAAAGTGGAATGGTGGAAGTGCTTAACTTTACTATAAATGGCTTGACACATATACTGATAAAGTATTTGGCAAGAAGAGGAAGCGCTGCTACTTATACTTATGAGACTCGAGCACCAAATATATTATTGATCAGCATATAACGATGAGGGTGAAACTCCTTAAAAATCAAACTAAAAACTGCTGCTCCAGAGAAGTTTCATAAACTTTCAAACTACACCCTACAGATAAAACTGAAAAAACTTCCAAGGAATGATGGCTTGACATTGATCACATATAAAACAACTTTGCATCATTACTATTCCTTTGTTCTGCACTGGGCTAAATAGAGAGAAAAATAATGTTTCATAATGTTACTTCTAAAAGATGTCAGTGATGTTCAGGGTCGCAGAACATTCCACATTAAAGATCATCATCATTTTATTCCTCTACTACACAGAAGAGCAACCATTAAACCAGTAAATAACACATTTCTAAACTATAAACTGTTAATCAAATTGAAAGACATTTGGTTATTGTTTTAAATGGTGATATAGTTGACATTTTATAAAATAAAGTTTCCTCTCTTCTGATCCACTTAATAAGTTATTATCAAGAGCAATGACCAAATTCACATAATGCACTAATGTAGTTAATAATTGTCAGGGTTGGCATAACACTAAAGTATAAACCACAGGAATTAAAATTTACAGTCAATGCTAAATGAACCACCAAGTCAATGCTAAATGAACCACCACTTCATCAAGATATGCGAACCTAATCAATATGTTTATCTTTGTTTTATAAAATAAGAATATTTTTGTACATCACATTACCACCAACAGCTAAAAGGCCCAAGGAATAGGACTATGTGAAGTAGTATTCTGTACTGGTATGTGGTAAAGACCTTGAATGATGGGGGAAAGAAATGCTGCCGAGGGAATGGTCAGATAGAGAGAATATAGCCCAGAGTTGAACAATGGGCAGAACAAGAGGCTCAGAATGGACTCTCCCTCATTGCTCAGGCTGTACAGATGGTAGGAAAGTTGTACTTTCACATTTGCATGATTCTATTAATATAGCTTTACAAAAATAGCTCATCTGGTCATGTTTCCTGCCTGGTTATATATAATATGTTTATAAACATTATATAAAGTATATAAACATTTATGCTGTTCAATTTCCTTCGGGTATTATCCCACATCATTGTAGTTGTGCTTTTAAAGTTGTAACAACGTTTCTGCAGAATCTCATCTGCCATCATCAGGCTTCTGTATCAGGCTAATTTGGATAATACCCAAAGGAAAGTGAACAGCATACATGTAAGTACCCGCAAAAACTTAAAAAAAACACATATAAAGATTATATATATGTTTAAGAGCAGATTGTATTAACTGAAAATTATAAAAAATTATAACATTTTTATGACCAAAAGTAAAATGCTTTCCATTATATAATATCTATCACAACTCCTTTGCCAGCTACATAGGATGAAAATATTATATGCACAGAATGACTATTTAATTGAGGGGAATTAATTATTCCATCCATTTGCTCTATATCTTAAACACAAATGAACTATAGTTTTGCAGTTTTGTTGATTCATGTAGATTTTTAAAGATAAATTCCTAGTGTCAATTCTACAGCGAGTGTTCCATGACCCTTGAACTGAATCTTGTTCAATCTAGAATGATTCAGAAGTTAATAAATTACCGTAGTAAGGTTAGATACAAAATTGTGTCAACAGCATAATCTAATTGCCTGTGTTTATCCTTCTGTCATTCCTACTCAAGGACTTTTCCAATTTGGAGTTCTGAAATTGAAAAAGGAAAGAAACTTCCCAACAGTGAGGACAATTTACCAGTGGAACAGCTTGCCTTCAGGTGTTGTTGGTGTTTCATCACTGAAGGTTTTTAAGAAGAGACTGGACAGTCACTTGTCTGAAATGGTATAGTGTATCCTGCTTGAGCAGGGGGCTGGACTAGAAGACCTCCAACATCTCTTCCAGCTCTATTCTGATTCTGATTGATCAGTGGAAGCTATAGTTCAAAATGTCAGAACTAAATTGCTTTTTCAGTGGAAAGGATCTTTGTGCATCTTGTCTTTTGTCCACAATTTCACCACTCAAACAACAAATCTGCCAAGCAGTTTGGATGTCATTTACATGTGAAATAAGAATGAGTCACAGTGGTAAATATCTACATGTCCATGTTTAAAAACGAATGGGGCAACGCTGATTTAAATAAAATGTGGTTGAAGGCAAAGGAGGAAGAAGAGCAAATCAAGCTTAACAAATTGTTTTAAACATATACAGGTAGTCCTCTACTTACAACAATACATTTAGGGACTGTTCAAAATTACAACAGCACCAAAAAAAGTGACTTATGACCATGTTTCACACTTATGTCCTTTGCATCCCTGTGGTCATGTGATCAAAGATGGAGTAGACAGATCTTATAATCACGTGGGAGATATAACTCAGAAGTGCGGTTTTAGAAAAATGTTTGCATTTTGAGAAAGCCATTAAAGTTGAGACATACTTCACAAAGAGACGTTCTAAAATGCTTCATTAGATAAATGACAGTTTGCTTAGTTGCATCAGTTGTGTAGGTTCAGGAAGTCCTGTTCCTAGCCTGAATGCAAAGCTCCACTTCTACTAGGCGAGACATTCCTGTTTGTAGAATTCTCTGTTGCACCTTCAGAATTAATTCTGAAAAGATTTACAATCCCATGACTTCCTCATGTTCTCCTGAAAGCTTGTCAGAAAGAAAGCAAAAGGTTCAGTTCTGTTTTGGGCTAACCACAAGTTATCATGCCACTGAATTTTAAACTGGTTGATTATAGTAAGTGATCAAAAGTCAGATTCATAAATTGTGGTTGAAGTTTACTTATATCCACTAACTAACCAAACTGTCATTTATCTAGCTTCAAATGACTTGATGAGCTGTGATAAATTTTATCCTGTACTGGAGGCTTTCCAATATCTCTGTGGCCATATGGAGAAAGAAGAGCAAATGTATAATCCTGGGAGCAAGCTATTCTTAATCTCCTAATAAAAAACAATTGTTTTTGATCAATATGCCATCCAGATCAATCCACTCGTGGTTTGCTCTATTATTCTTGAAAACATCATTGTTCATCTTGTTATTCATATGCATAATAAGCTTGCAATAATTTTAGAATGGAATTAATGAGCATTCACTAAAATTATTCACAGCTTTAAAAATCTAGGGTAGCAACATGGTTGAATGCCAATCTTTAACAGAAAAAGAAGCAAGGATATTCAAATAGTAAGGATTTGTGGGTGGGTGGATGTCATAATACAGATGATTTTTTAAAAAGCCAACACCTGGCTTGTATCAATTTTAAAATAGGAATATTGTTTCATTAAAAATTGTGTCTATTCAAAAGGATGGTGTGAAGCAAAGCAGTGCCTTTAGCAAAGCAAAGCAGTGCCTTTAGCAAAGCAAAGCAGTCATTTAGCATGAAATTTCAAAAACTGTATATCAGAAAACTCTGAGAGTTTGCCTACTCCTATTGAAGATTAAGGCGATCAGACTTCTTTATGTTTCTGCAAATTTTGGAGTTTTCCAAGATGCATCCCTCTTCCAATCTAAGGGTGCTATGCTGGTAACGTAAGGACATTCATTTTTAAAAAGGAAATATCTCTAAATAAAAAATGCTACAACTATTGTCACTCTTATTAAATAGACTTATTTAAGAGCTCACGAAAAAGGATCTTTGTTATCCAAATGTTGAATTGAAATTTTGCAGACAGAAATATATCAGCATTAAGTTGACAAGTCCAAAACCAAGAACAACACATTGGTGATTCTCCCAAGCTGAGTTCTTCATGGTTTTTACTCCTATAGAAAAAGTCTTGACAGCCTGAGGATTCTACTATTTAGAACCGCAATATACTCTGTGAACTACTAGGGAGAGGCTTCATCCTTTTTTCTCACTTGACACCTGAGGATTGAGTTGACTTTTACTTCTCTGGAATGTACCCCCTCCCTCCTGGGACTCCACCTCCTTACTACATTTAATCACAAAGCTATATATGGTGCCCAATGATGCTGAAAAACACATTTCTTAAAAATTACCAGGTCCTCATAAAAAAGTTTTAGCAATCATCAAATCTGGTTGAGTATTTTTATACTGGAAGAGAATCCACATGTTGTAAATTAGATATATTGTTATATGCTAGAATCCACTGGAGTTAGGTGATAATACCCTGTTTCCCTACCCCAAAATAAGCCCTAATTAAGATCACGCCCATCCAGAGTGCATGGGTAAAAAGCAAGGGTGGGGACAGGGGGCGGTGGAGCTGCTTGCTACTTACCTTTGGACAGTTGTAGCCAGGCCTCGCACACCCCAACACCTCCTTTGCCAGCCCATTTCTTCTGCAGCCTGCGAGGCTGGCAAGGCTTTCCTGAAGGCCTCTGTAGCTGATAACAAAACTCCAGATTGATCCGGAGCTCAGTTATTGGCTGCAGAGGCCTTCAGGAAAGCCTTGCTGCCTGCAGAAGAAGTTCCTGAAGGTCTCTGACAGTGAAAAGGAGGCCAGGAATGATGCATGCAAGTGAGGTTAATCAGTGGATGACATCCCCCGAAAATAAGACCTGGTGCCTTTTTTTTTTTGGTGGCAAAAAATCCATATAAGACAGGGTCTNTTTTTTTGGTGGCAAAAAATCCATATAAGACAGGGTCTTATTTTTGGGGAAACACGGTAGTAACAACATAAAGGTGGGTATAAAACAGAAGATGTACTTTGTGGTTCAATTGTTTGGACAATTTTAGATGGTGCTTGGTCTGGACAAGGCCTGTCAAACTGGCAGTCCATGGGTCCAATGCATCACGCACAAGCCACGCCCATTCCGGTTCAACAAAGGCAAAAAGGTCATGATACATCATATGACACAATTACGTTTGACAACTTCAACAAACCAAAATGGAGAGCATTTTCTTTTCTCATGACCTAATTGCCACATGCTGCCATTTGTGGTCTTACCTCTTCCCCATTATCACTCATGGCAATATACCTCTGCCTGGATCTATTTGCTTCAGACTGGGTAGAGAAACCAATTGAAACCCTTTTGGGCACAACCCTAATACAATAACACTTGGGCTATTATGGTACTTGAAAAGCAAACTGAATCAACAGGAATCAGAAAAACACATCAGGATAACACCAACAAATTTCTGTAGAAATCTAATTTGCATTCTCATGAAACTCAACAGCCATAACATTATATATTATACATTCTCTATTTTTCTTATAAAATTCTGGGTCTACATTCATATGAAGCCAAATGCACTGAACAAACAGAACTGAGTTATTCATTGTGTACTGCTGATTTTCTTTAGGTTTTGGGGATGAAAAGTGAAAATCTCATACTGACACCTTTTATCACATTCATTTCACCAATTAATAAGAAGCATAAACATTCTTGCAATATTTCTATTTTAACTACAGGATTGTTTTTTCTATTTTTTACATATGAATACTTCTCATAATTAGCACCTCATCATAATTTAAAACAGCAAAACTAATTTCTGCTTATAATTTCTCCCCCCCCCAAGGGTTAATAACAGGTAATAAAGCGAATCAATTGAATGGCATATTTTCAGATTCTACATGGGAAAAGGATCTTTCCAGGCCAATTTTGTCCTCTGCAGTGTTTTCTTAGCACTTAAAAACATTACACAAGGTGAATTCACTCTTAATTCTTCACCATTCAGAATATATACTTTAGATAAGATTATCAAGAGGTTTAATTAGTAGCCAGTAATTACCAAACATTTACCACACAATAGGCCCAAAATATCACTGCCTAACTAATAAAGTAAAGAATTACAAAAATGACAGCATGCTATTTACTTGTGGACATTTAAAAGCTCTTTTAAATGAAGTTTCTAAATTTGCGTCAGTCAAAAAATTGTTAATGTGAATAGTTAACTTACTGCATTGTGTGATTTTCTGTATATTAGACGTTATATGTTGGGCCAACTGGTTAGCATCTCCAGTAGTGTTTGCATTATACGCCATGGTGTATTATAACTCCACTAAAGTCATAGAGTTCAGGGACCACTAAGCAACAACACCTGAAAATAAAGAAACACAGTTTAAGGACTTATATACAATGAGGAACTGTGCTGTAAAACCCACATTAATCAAGTCCTTTGAAAAAAAATTAATTTGGAAAAAAAAAACATTAAAGTACAAAATAACAAAAGAGAAAAGATATGAGATGGGAACAACAGGGAATGTTTAAAATTTGACATTAAAAACAAACACACACAAGAATAACACAAAAAATAATGGTTATGTCTAACTCTCTTCAATATCAATAACATTACATACTAAAATAGGTTTAAGGAGTTATACACAATGTAGAACTATTCTATAGAATTTGTATTAACTAAATCCTTCAAATTTTTTTTTGAAAAAAATAGAAAAAAATAGAAAAAATAGAAAAAATTACAATAGAGAAAAGCTGACAGATGGGAACAACAGGGAAAGTTTAAAATTTGACATTAAAAAGACAAACACGAAAAATAACACAAAAAAGAAACAAATGCCAACTCTCTTCAAATCAATATTATATAAAATAAACTCTTGTTTTAGATTATCAAAAGATACAAAACTAAAAATATAAATACAAATAATAACAGCAACATAATCATAATCTATTATGATATAATATAATAATATCATAATCTATTAATTTGAATAAAACATATCACCCATACGTGCTCCATGTTATCATTCCAAAAATACACATTGCTGGATATTTCTATAATAAATATTTAAAATTGAACATCCTCCACTTTCAAATTAGCCAAAATATAAACACCTAAGGTAAAAATGTGTAGCTATCAATCTCCTACATTTCTACAACAGATATTCCAGATGCTTTTTCAAAAGGCAACTGAACATTCTTGTTTTTTCCTGGATTTCACTTCTAATTCAAGAAGCTTCTTCAGTTTCTTCTTCAGAACAGAAGAAGCTTCTTGAATGAGAAGTGAAATATCTTCCAGGAAAAAAAAACCAAGAAAGTCCATTTGCCTTTTGAAAACGTACCTTCGGGACAACCATGACCTGGAAGAGCGAGAGTCCCCACAGACAGTAACAAATTCCCAAATATATAAATATTGTATAACCAGAATACCAAATATTACTATTGGGCTCCCATGTAAAAAAAATAATTTGGTATACAATTTGCTTTCCTTTTACAAGCTGTAACATTTTTAAAGAAATGTTAACTTTTATTTTAGTTACTCTTCATATTCCATGTAGTTTATTTTTCATCAGCTTCCCATTTCTTCTGAAAGATTTGCTTTCATGTTAGCATTTGCAACCCCGAAGAGGAATGAAAGCTTAGTCAGGGAGCAAAAAGAGAGTTCAGGAGAATGAGACAAAAACTGTCTGTGTAGAGAAGACCAACACATTTCTATACAAAAATGCACTTGAACAAATGCACATCTAACATAGATTGAAATTATCAGAGATCCAACCTAAAACTAAGAAGAAATTCTACATCAATCTTCCCCAAACTGTTATCTTCCCGGTTCACTGAATTATATAATGCTCAGACATCATGAAGGATCAAGGAGAACAGAATTGTTTTTGCCTATTTCAGGAAGGCAAAAGTTTAAGTTTATCTCTGCAAACTTACCTCTTTTATGAATGTAAAAAGCTTTGCTAAAACCTATCTGTCAGATGTATGTTTAAAAATAAATAAATGAAAATATGTCAAGAAGTAGCTGAAATATTTCTAAGAAGGCATAAGATGGATGAGTAAGAACATTGTGAAGCCTTCCATCCAATTTCAAAAAACATTGTATCCGAAGCCACAATAAAGATACAAGCTGCAGTTTTCCAACCCTAAGTTCTTTTTCAATTCCTTTTACTACAGTGTCATCTTTACATATGGTGATATTTCCTCTTTCCCTGTTTTCAGTCTTTAGCAATTTCTGCAGAATTGGCTTATGGAGGTAAAAGAAGTTTCCCAGAGACTTACTGAACTCATTAGGTCAGGGTTTCCTTCATTCTATTGTGTAAGGTATTAATCTGGAAAAATCAGCAAATTTTCTTTAAAAACACACACTTTCTTTTTCTAAATCACCATTCCAATCATCGTGTTCCCTTTTGGGAAAAGCAACATATAAAAAGGTGAAGAAATTGTGGGAGTGCCATCACTTGAGACTTTCAAGGAGAGATTGGATTGTCATTTCACAGAAATAGTGTAGGGTCTCCCGCTTGGGCGGGGGGTTGGACTAGATGAAGGACTATGGTATAAACAGCAAATACCGTATTTTTCACACAATAAGACGCACTTCTCCCTCCAAAAGTGGATGGAAACTTTTGCCGTGGGAGGAGTGGGGTTGGTGTGCTGCCTCTGCTGGGGAACACTGGAGCTTTTGCTGCTCAGCAGCTGACTGACAGTTGGATTGGCCTCCTGGAATACCACCGATCAGCTGTTGTAGGTGGCGGGGATCACCACTGCCGCTGCCTATTGCTGCCCGTTCACCGCTGTTCACCATCGCTGCTGCCCACTCTCCGCTGATTAAATTCTTTAATTTAAATAGGTGGCAGTGAACGGCAGCGATCCCCGCCACCTAGAACAGCTGATCGGCAGTATTCTGGAAGGCCGATCCAACCACCAATCAGCTGCTTGGCAGTGAAAGCTCCAGTGTTTTCCAGCAGCAGCAGCAGCTCAGCTCAGTTGGCTGGTAGTGGGCGCAATGGAGCAGAGCCCTGACAAGTTATGTGTTGGGGCTGCGACAATGTGCTGAAGCTGACCAGGCTGTTTGCTGCCAGGACGCTAGCCAGATGAATACTGGATGGATGCTGGGAGGCAGAGGCCGATTTTGTTTTCTTGTGTTCCTCCATTAAAGCTAATGTGCGTCTTATAGTCTGGAGGGTCTTACAGTGTGAGAAATATGGTAAATAAAAATATACAAATAACAAAAATACGGTATATTACAAACATCCTTCACTGTGCCTCTTTATACCTTTATATCTTTACAGATCACCTTTGTGTCCACTATATCCATTCATCATTTCAATACGATAGTTTTTTTTCTTTCCATCTTTGGACTTCCCATTTCTATAATTTTCAAGAACTTAAAAATTCCAGTTTTTCCAGTCTTCCTCTCCCCTCCAACAACTAGGTACTTCTTCCGATTATTTGTTATGAGAGTTAATCATTCATCAGTTTTCTTGAACAAACCACTTCTTCTACACTGGTCACTCACTTTTGTATTGATCCACATTCATTCAGCTCCCATTCATTCTTGATCTACTTCTGGTTTTATCACTCAAGTCTTAAGTGCACGCCATTATTTATCTTTATTTTTCTCCAAACATGCTCCACTGCTCCTTTCATTTAAACAAAAGAGGCACAAAGTATGCTCTTATACCTGACTAAGATGATTAAAGGCCTCAAAATGAATTGTTCTTCATAAAACTTATGAAGAACAATTGTAGGATTTGGGTTTGGCTAGTCTAGAGAAAAGAAGGACAAGGGGGGACATGATAGTAGTATTCCAGTATTTGAGGAGCTGCCACAAAGAAGGGATCAACTTATTTTCCAAAGCACCAGAAGGCAAGACAAGAAACAATGGATGGAAGCTAATGAAGGAGAGAAGCAACCTAAAATTGAGGAGAAATTTCCTAACAGTGAGGACAAGTAACCAGTGGAACAGCTTGCCTTCAGATGTTGTAGGTGCTTCATCATTGGTGATTTTTAAGAAGAGACTGGACAGTCACTTATCTGAACTTTATAGGGCAATGATGGTGAATCTTTTCGGTACCAAGTGTCCAAACTGGAATGCACACATGTGCATGTGTGCACACTGGAGTGCCAGAATCCCAAAGACCAGCTGGCCGGCACACACATGGCTGTTTTTTACACATTTTTGCCATTTTTGAGCCGTTTTCAGGCTGTTGGCAATTCATCTTATAAATCACTATTCAGCAGAGAAACCAGGAAATCTGGGACAAAGCACTTCATCCAAAATAATCCAAAAAGTTTCTGACTCAATATAATGAAGCTTATAAATTCCTCCCACAGTTTCCAAGTTTTTGCATTTATCACAAAATTAGCATAAAGTTTCCTTAGTAAAGTCTGCATAATTCTTTGATCTTTGATCATCAGCTGTGTGGGTCTTGATATCATAATTCCGCCAGATATCTTCCCAGACACATTTAACCAGCTAATCCCCAAATCTTTTGCATTTACTCTTGCTATATTTTCTGCTGTATAGGGAGACAGCAACAGCATACTTCTGATTGTCAGACATAAATCCAGTCTTTGTATACCTAAAACAAGTTGCACAGCCATTTTGTAAGCAACCCATATCTACATTTTAAGGTTTTACAGGTGTCCTGTGTACACTTGCAACCTGGTGGTTTTCAGCATTTTCATAACATGATATCTTTTCAAATCTGATTAGTAATTTTCTCAGAATGAAGACAAAGCCAATCTAAGAAAGAAAATCTGGAATAAAGGTAGGGAGAGGTATTAAATCCATAAAATTGTGTTTCCAATGGGTTATAGAACTGACTAATCTGTTCAATATGTAACATTCCAAAATTCTCAGGAAAAGTCTAATAAGATCACTGGAGCAATTCAGCAAATTACTTGAGTGAAACAAGTGCACTTTAAAAGTACATATTCAGTTCAGCTTAATTATTACAAAGAACTCTTTAACTAAATCATGATTACACAACAACCAGAAGCATCAGCAATATGTTGTTAGCACAGTTAGCTATCCTAAAGCTGTGATTAGGTTCTGATTTTGTTTTAGAAAAAAAGAAAGCAACTAAAATATTTAAACAAAGAATACCAGAGTTAGAAAGGATCTTGGATATCTTCTAGTCCTTGCTCAAGCAGGAGACTTTATACTATTCCAGACAAATGGGTATCCAAACTCTTCTTAAAAACTCCATAGTACCCACAACTTCTGGAGAAAAGCCTTTCCACTAATATTTTGCTGATGAACTATCTTACAAATATATTGGGAAAATTTAAAGCCACAGATTTGTATTTTAATATTCAGACATCAGTCTTTTTTGAATTTGAAGAGGACTTATAAAATTGAAGTTCATCTAAATGGCAAATACACTGGACCGTTGTCTTACTGAGAATGGAAAGGCAGCTTCTATTAATGCGGGGAGTTGAGATCTTACAGAAGTTTCCCTTTGAAGATTAATGTGACATCTCTGCCAATATCCCTGTAACACTTACATTTTCTATGATGCTCTGGATATCACCAACCCTCTTCAGTGGTCCTCCAAGAGGAAGACATCTACATTTGTGGGCCTCAACCAAAGATGCTACTCCTTTGCTGATTTCATACATAATGTAATGCTGCTATTCATTTATCTGCACTTTGCTAAATAAATTCCAGTTGGCACGTTTGCCCATAATGCATGACTCTATAAATCATGCATTATAAACGAGTATGGGCGGATTCACACCAAGCCAAAATCAAACTAACCATATTATAATTTAATATTTAAGGAAAACAGCCATTGTTTCAAACTGCAAAACTGCACAAGCAGCAGAAATTCACATACAATTCCTTGGTGTCCTAAATATTATTCAATGGCACTCAAATTAGAACTGCTGTCAACCTAAAAAAAACTTTTATTAGTTATACTATTAATGAGAAAATGTATAAATAGCAATGTACAAATTTTCAACAGATGAGTTTATACAAATAACTACTTAAGATGCCAAACTGACTAAGCCTTCATCTTACCAATACTTAAGTACTTACCTAAATACTTTGCAAACATCTCTTAAATTTTCAAAAAGCATCTCAAAAAGCAAAAATGAACTGAAATTTCTCTTCCACTCAGATTTTAAAAAAATCAAAAGCTCTCAAAAGACCTCAGATTAAAAGAGTGGAAAACCATATGACTAACAGATGATTATTTGCATCTTTTCTAACCTGTTTTTCCACTTAGGAAACTAGAAGCAACCCTTCTGGTCAATCCAGCATTGAGTTTCCACACAGGGAGGATGCAGTTCAACCCTTCCAGCAATTAGCATTGAGAAACTTATTGCTTCTGATCCTAGACCTAAGATGCACCCATTACTACGATTTTACTATTTATTAAGCTTTATCAAGCTAGTTTAGGAGCTACTGACAACCTTCTAAAATGATTTTACTTAATCGCCTCTAAAATAATATAAGGCTTCCAACACCACAGCATTTCCCCCCCAAAACACAACAAGGGTTAAGTTAATCCCGGATTAACATGCTTAATTATAAATTTATGATAGCGCTGGGCTTGCATTTCACAAATACAATTGGGTTCAAACATTGGTGTTCCAAGGTGTCAAACAAGCCCAATTATTAATTTTAAATAATTGTGAACTTAATAAGTGAACTAGTTCTCACCCCACAAAAACTCTTTCATCCAGCAGCCTCTTCCCTCACATTCTAACTTTCTTCCCCTTGACTTTCCCAATCACCTGGTTTTGGATTGGGTTAGAAGAGGTAGAATGAGGTTGTCATATTTCACTCTTTGCAGTCTAGACTGGAAACAATTAATTCTAATTATACTACTTGAGACTGATTATTCTATCTGAGACTTCTCAGAAAACAACAACTGAATGAAAAACTGCTAGTAACCTTCTACTGCTGCATCATAGAGAGCATTTTAACATACTGCACCACTGTATGGTTTGCCAATTGCACAGTGGCAGATAGGAAAGCACTCCAGAGGGTTAATGTCATTGTCCGGAAGATCATTTGTTGCCCTCTCCCCTCTTTGGAAGAGTTTATAGCTCCTGCTGCCTTAAGAAAGTTCAAAACATCCTCAAAGATCCATCTCATCTTGGGAACCCTTTTTCTGAACTATTACCATCTGGCAGACGGCACAGAATAATAAAAACAAGGACAAATCATCTGAAAAACAGCTTCTATCCCAGGGCAGTAGCTCTTTTGAATTCTGCTGTATGGTGCAGTGTTGGTGTGTTGTGTGGTGTGGGGGTTTCTGGTTCAATGTGTGAAGGATGAAGGATGTGTGTTTGTGTTTATTTTCATGGTCATGATGCGCACTGAAGATGGTGTTTGATTTTGTTGTAGGAGGTGCAATGACAATAAAGTAAACTAAGGAAGAACCAAATGGTCTGATTAACAGCATTCCCTGGAAAGAGCAAAGTTACAATCCAAGAATACCAGTGAATATGCTACATTCAGAAAAGATACCTACCTACCTACCTATATAATTTAAAAGAGAATTGTTCTGTTTCCTACTAGTAGTCTTGCCTCTTTAAGGCAATCTGAATCTGTTATCTGACTTAGTAACAAATTCTTATCAATGTGAAAAACAATGGCAGGGAGGGTAAGAGATACCCATCTCATTTCTCTCAACATCCTCCAATTGCATTTCCTTCCTCTTTCCAACCCACACCAAGTTTTTCTTGAACAAAGTTCATTTAATATGCTAAGCCAGAGGTGTCCAAACTTAGCAACTTTAAGACTTGTGGACTTGTGGAAATCCACAAGTCTTGTGAGGACCCCTGGGGTGGTTTCTGAACTCAAGGCAACCGCAATTTCAATTAACCGTGGTTAAACAGACCAAAAGCCCTACCTATGTATGACGAGTAGCTATATTGAACTGATTCACTTAAAATTGAGGAGGAGTGCTTCATGACTGGTTATGTGCCATCAAGAGTGTTCCCCACTCCAGGGGATCCCATACATTTATTTAGCTAGATTTTCTCCATGTCTTTGGCTTCTTCATACCAACAATGTATTCTTATAGCCAACTTCTACAAGGGAGACTTTAGCAGCAGGGCCAACCTACCAGAACTCAAAAGACTCCCGTATAAAATACCAATATTTTTTTATTTTATATTAATATTAATAATATGTAAATATTAAGATAGATAGATAGATAGATAGATACACACACACACACACAGAGGCTTAATCCTTCTTTTCCCTTTCTCTGAAGGCTTTTAACCCATAAAGGATCGGAGGTTTTCCTACATTATCACTCTCACATGACGCTCCACCCAGAGAAGCGAGGTGCTGATTAAAAGCCAGAAAGGAAGGGGCTATTTTTCTCCTGCCTGGGTGTTCAACCCCATGGCTCTCCTCCCTCCACAATCCTCAGGCACAAGGCACCCTTGTTTTCATTAATTTAAATTTATTAATATATTATATACATATACATACATAACATTATATATATATTATATATATATATTATATAAATATATATATATGTATGTATGTATGTATGTATATGTATAATATAATATATAATAATTTAATTAATGAAAACAAGGTATATATATACACATACATATATATTTTCCTACATAAATATATATGTGTGTGTGTGTTGTGTGTGCTGTTTAGCTTCCTTCGGGTATTATCCCACGTCATTGTAGTTCTGTTAATTATATATAAATTATAATATAATTAATATATAATATCATATATATATATATATTATATATTTTATATATAAAAATAAATAAATTTAATTTAATTAATCCCTTCGCTCCTCGGGTCCCAGGGATGCTGCAAAACAAAAACAAAAAACCAAAAAAAAAAAACCAAAAAAAAACACCCGACAGAGCAGAGCTATAAGCCGTCCTGCTCAGCAGAAAGGGAGGCGAAACCCACAGCATCAGGAAACCGAGGGCAGGCAAAGCAGGGAAGGCCGGGCAGAGCCTTCGCCCGCTTGTAGGATAACCTCCACCCTCCGCCGCGTCCCCACCCCCACCCCCGAGGGATAGCGCAGGAGCAGCGCGGGGCAGGATCGGTGAAGCGCGGGGGGGGGGAGAGAGGCAGGAGGAGGGCTGAGGGCGCAGATTAACCTCCGGCTCCCCAATGTAAGGGGAGCCGCGGGGAGAGAAACGCGGAACTCCCGGCCAGCGCAGCAGCCTCAAGAGTTCAAGTGGGAAACTGGGGCCCAGCGAGTCTTCGCCTATCCCTTGCGCCTCCCCCTCCGCCAAAGAGACCCTCTCCGCCCTCGCTTCTTCCGTTTCTCCACACACACACACACACACCCCGCCAATCCTTCCTCAGGATTGCAGTAGCCCTGCGCCGGGCTGCGCCTGAGCTATGCCACGCGCACAAGGGCACGGGGGGGGGGGGACAGCCAGAGGCAGGACCTCCTCCCCCCCCACACCGATCAATCCGGACGCTTCTTACCCTCACAGATTTGGCCTCTCGGCGTGTCCCGGACATACGGGTGGGGGTGGGGGGGGCGGAGGCGCAGCTCTCCGGGTTCCGGACTCGGCTCGTCCGAGCGCTCAGCTGATCCGCCGGGGACGGCCACTCCCTCAACCCAGCCCAGTGACTGCAGCAGGAGCATTCCCGGAAAAGGAGGAGAAGGAACCGAGGCAGGCCCCGCCTCGTTCCCGAAAAGACGCTTCACACGCAGCTCAGATTTCGGTCGGCGAAATCAGTCACCTGCGGGTGGGGAAACTCGCACGCGTGGGTTGCGAGTCTTGGTCGCGCGTGTTTCCCCCCCCCCCTTGGCTGTCCGGGGACTCAAACAACGAACCACTAGGCTCATGTGTGGGAAAGGGGGGGAGGCAACTAAAGTGTCTCTCCGGACAGCAACAGAGCGGTCAATGCCTGGAATGCGCTACCTGACTCTGTTGTTACATCCTCTAAACCCCCCCACACACACATACACACACACACTTCTTTAACCTCAAACTAACCACTATTGACCTCACCCTATTCCTAAGAGGTCTATAAGTGTGCTGAAGTGCACCATCGTGCTGAAGTGCATGATGGGCATGCTGAAGTGCACCATCATACCTACCATCCCTGTCCTTATTGTCCCATTTATTCCTACCTATTTCCTGTATTCTGACTCATGTTTATACTTTTGCATATTATCTTGTAAGCGATTGACAAATCAAATAAAAATAAATGAATGAATGAATGGATGGATGGATAGATAGATAGATAGATAGATAGATAGATAGATAGATAGATAGATAGATAGATAGATAAATAAGTTTGCCACCAAATATCTTTTAACTGCCGGGTCTCTTAAAACACACAATGAAATATGACATTAGCAAAAGGTAATACAAACGGAACAGGACAGTATGTTTCTTCTGATCCTTCCCTTCCCTTCCCTTCCTTTTTTTTTTTTTTTCTCCTTATGAATAATTTTATATTGTAAAAAAAACAGAGTTTGGTGTTTGTTTGTTTTTGGTTGCTCTACCAAATGCTAACCACCTCCAAATGCCAGAACAATAGGCACGCCTAAAACTTACTCAAATAAGCCATTAATTGTTTTGCCATGTTGTGTGGGTATATATCAGCCCACTGAATCCGGTGCTGTGTGCGTTGTAACATTTTTAGTGAGTTCCATGGGGCAGGATTCCTTTTCATGTCCAGGTTCCTCACCACCCACCACCCAGTGAATTGTAGGTCCCTGAAAATAAGAATATAAGTCAGAGGTCTCCAAACTTGGCAACTTTGAGACTTGTGGACTTCAGCTCCCAGAATTCTCTGGGAGAATGGCTGGAGAATTCTGAGAGTTGAAGTCCACAAGTCTTAAAGTTGCCAAGTTTGGAGACTTCTGAAATAAGTAGTCCTTGACTTACCACCACAGTTGAGCCCAAAATGTATGCTGCTAGGTGAGACAGTTAAGTAGGTTTTGTCCCATTTTACTATTTTTCTCACTGCAGTTGTTCAGTGAATCCTTGAATTGTTAAATTAGTAATCTGGTTGTTAAGTGAATCTGGCTTCCATGTTGATTTTGCTGGTCAGAAGGTGGCAAAAGGAGATCACATGACCTTGGCACACTACAACCATCATAAATATGAGTCAATTGCCAAATGTCTGAATTTTGATCATGTGAATATGGGGGTTTGCATCGGTTATACGGGTGAAAAACGGTCATAAATCATTTTTTTGAAGGTCATGGTAATTTGAAGAGTCACAAAGTGATCTGTTGTAAATCGAGGACTAACTGCATGGGACAGCATCTTCTGCAGCCCATTGGGAAGGCAATCAGACACAATCAGATGTGCCTCATTACAACTTTAATCGTCTCCAAGTCTCTTAGAATTTATTTTCATACTTCCTCTTACACAAATCTTTTCAGAAGATTATTGCCTTGTGGCATTTGTTGTAGTTGCTCTGTTAGCTGCTGTTGTTTTTAATGTTTATTTAATTTATTTGAACAACTTACAAGTGCGAATATCTCACACAGTGATCTGAGGCAGCTCATAATAATCAATAAAAATAGGATTAAACAAAAATCTTTCCTACCAAAGGCCGGACCAACCAAACTATTAATTTTTAGACTCAACCACAACTCTTATCTCAATATTTGGACAGGTCTGACATCAAGACTATAGGGTGGGGCTTCAAATCTCAGGTGAGAGGCTGTTCCAAAAGACCATAGTAACTGTAAAGAAAGTGAGCCTCAAAAGTTCCAGGAGAGCATTAAACAACATTTAAGCAGAGGTCTCCAAACTTGGCAAATTTAAGGCTTGTGGACTTCAACTCCCAGAATTCTGGGAATTGAAGTCCACAAGTTTTAAAGTTGCCGAGTTTGGAGATCTCTGATTTAAGGCAAGGGACCTTGATTGGGCTCACCTTATCTGACCTAATAGGATGGACAGATACCTTGGAGAGAGGCGCCCTGTAAATAACCTGCCCCTGTGCCATGTAGAGCTTTAAAGACATTCACCAGTCTTGTATTCAGAAAGCAATTGGGATCTAGTTTAGCTCATGCAACATTGGTGTAGCTCTGGCAAACTGAGGGGCAACTCCGAATGTCACATGCTGCTGCATGATGGATGTGTTGCAGCTTATGGATGGTCTTCAAGAGTAGAGCACGCTGCAGTAATCCAGTTGGAAAGTGGCTAAGGCATGAGCAACCATGAGCAACGCGATCCAGGAATATATGCGATGAATGCATTAAGATGAATTTGTGCAAAGGTCCTCCTGGCTGCAGCTGCTAATTGCTCTTCTGGCAGGAGCCCATGAGCACAAGACAACCCCCAAATCACATAGTTCTGTCCAGGGGTGTGTGTTAGCGTTACCCCAAACAGAGTCAGAGATATCACCTATCCTGATTCGGGGATGGAGGGCAAGGCCCACAACCAGTGGTGGGATTCAAAATTTTTTACTACCAGTTCTGTGGGTGTGGCTTGGTGGACGTGGCAGAGGAAGGATATTGCAAAATCCCCTTTCCCCCCCCCACCTCACTAACCTGCTTTCCAGCTCTGTTCTCCTATGCAGGGCAACAAAAGAAGACCCAGCTGATCAGCTGGGACTCGGGAGGGAGAGAATAGATGTGGGCGCAGCCAGTCAGAAGTGGTATTTGCCGGTTCTCTAAACTACGCAAAATTTCCGCTACCGGTTCTCCAGAACTGGTCAGAACCTGCTGAATACCACCTCGGCCCACAACCCCTCTATCTTGCAATGGTTGACTTGCAGCTGGTCTCTCTCCATCCAGTGCTTTGTATTCCCAATCTCCAGAGCTGATGCAGCAAGATAGCATGGTTTGATGGTATTGAAAGCTGCCAAGAATTCAGAAGGGACTGACTACTCCCATCCTGAGCCCTCCAAAGGTCATCCGCAAGTATGAGCAATGTTGTCTTAATACAATAAGCCTCGCCTGAATCCTGACTGCAAAAGGTTGAGATAATATACTTCATACAGGGACCTCTGAGCCTGGGAGACCACGACCCTGGCAAAAATCAAATAGTGTTTTTTTTGTTTTGCATTCTTAGGTAAAAAGAACATTGGTCTTGAAGACTAACTGTGATGAGACTTGAACTCTAAAATATCTGAAGATTAATTCGAGACAGCTATTTTAACAGTTTTGGTTTTTGTATTATTTTAATAGTTTTGCTTTTAGATTATGAAATCTGAAATCGTACAATTTAAACACTGGCAGGCAAATATTTTTAAGTAGGTGAATGCATTTATACAAACTGATATTTAAGACCTATTAAGTATGTTGGCTGTTGAATTTTCATGATGGCTACAAAGAAACAGTTACAGTTATCATGTTGGCCACCAGATGGCAGACTGATAACAAAAATAAGCAGATTTCAGTGGTTGTGTTTGGATTTATTTTTTTTCCCAATTCATTGTTATCCTGATAAGTCTTTGACTTAAAGACCACAGCTGAGCCCAGAATTTCTACTGCTAATTATTAAGTGAGTTTTGCCTTATTTTGCACCTTTTTTTGGCACTGTTGTTAAACGAATCATTGCAGTTAAATGAATCACTGCAGTTAAGTTACTAACACGGTTGTTAAGTAAATCAAGCTTCTCCATTGACTCTGTTGGTCAGAAAGTCGCAAAAGGGAATCATATTACCCTGGGGCACTGGGGAACCGTTATAAATGTGAGAAGGTTGCTAAAGATCTGAATTTTGATCACGTGACTATGGGGATGCTGGAACAGCCGTAAATATGAAACCTTGTCATAAGTAACTTTTGCCAGTCCCATTGTAACTTTGACAATGGTCACTAAATGAACTGTTTTAAGTTGAGGATGACCTGTGCCCCATCAGGTCGTTGAGGCTTTCCAATCTTGTTCTTAATTGATTTAACACATTCCTAACTTATCCTTTCATGGATGAAAATCATACAAGAAATAAAGGTGGGAACAGTCGTGGGATTCAAATTTTGTTACTACCAGTTCTGTGGGTGTGCTGTGGTGAGTGTGGCAGGCGTGGCATGGCGTGGTGGGTGTGGCAGAGGAAGGCTACTGCAAAATCCCCTTTCCCTCCCCACCCCCACTAACCTGCTTTCCAGCCCTGTTCTCCTGTGCAGGTCAACAAAGAACACCCAGTCAATCAGCTGGGATTCATGAGGCAGGAAATAGATGGGAGTGTGGCCAGTCAGATGTGGTATTTGCCGGTTATCCGAACTACTCAAAATTTCCACTGCTGGTTCTCCAGAACTGGTCAGAACCTGCTGAATACCACCTCTGGGTGGGAAGATTATTGTAAGAAGAATCTTTACAATTATAAGAATAACAGAATGATACAGTTGGAAGTGGGGGTGGGATTCTACCAGTTTGCACCTATTCGGTAGAACTGGTTGTTAACATTCAAAACAATTCGGTGAACAAGTTGTTAGAAGAAATTACTGGCCTAATCCTGTAAGGAAGGCAGGAAGGAAACATTCTGGTGTTGCTTACAGAAACTGCCTCTCCTTTAACCCTTATTATATTATTGGCAGGACTAGACTTCCTGTCTCAGGAACGTCTCTGGAGTTTTTTCCTCTCCTTTGCTGGTACTTTGCTTGTGTGGAGTGACCATTTAAAATTACAATGACACTGAAAAAAGTGACTTATGACCGTTTTTTCACACTTATGACTGTTGCAGCATCCCCACAGGCATGAGAGGCCAGGCGAGAAGATGCATGCCTCGATGTGATTGATATCGAGTTGGCCACACCCAGCCAATAACATGACCACCAAGCCACGTCCACCCAGTCACATGACCACCCAGCCACGTCCACCAACTAAGCCAGGCCCACAGAACCAGTTGTTAAAAAAAAATGAATCCTTCCCCTCATTGGAAGAGACCTTGTAGGGTATCTTCTAGTCTTCTAGTCCAACCCTTCTGCTCAAGCAGGAGATTTTATACCATTCTGGACAAATGGCTGTTTAATCTCTTCTTTAAAAATCTCTTTTTCTATCTGAACTCTTAACCTAGAGGTCCCCAAACTTGGCAACTTTAAGACTTGTGGGCTTCAATTTCCAGAATTCTGGGATTTGAAGCCCACAAGTCTTAAAGTTGCCAAGTTTGGGGACCTCTGCCTTAACCATTTGTCTGAAATGATATCGAGTTTCCTGCCTAAGCAGGGTGTTGGACTAGATAGAAGACCTCCAAGGTACTTTCCAACTCTGTTATTCTATATTCTACAGTATTCTTTATTGAAAAGACATACATGAAAATGAAAGAAGAAATGAAAAATAAAGTACAAGACTTTCCAACTGGAAAAATAAGAGGAAAAAGACCAGTATTGGCTGCAACAAAGAAGGCTAGAACTGCATTTTAGAATTGCAGTTTGTTTTTTAGCATTGCATAGAATGCCTAGGAAATGTGTGAAATATTAAGCATTTCATATTTTGATGTTCCTTTTTTGGCAGTCTATAGATTTCCTAGGCATTCTATAAAAATTCTAATTTCATAAAATGATGGTAACACACATGCATTTATATTTCTAGATACCTTTACTGTTCTTAAACTTTGTCACATTTCTTTCATAAACATGGAAAATTGAAACTTATTTTTCTCTACTCAAGGAAGGGTAAAGAACTTAAAGGGATATGGATAATACCCCTTTTATTAATTTAATAGAAATTACATTAATTTTATTAATTAATTATTCATTGATTTTATTAATTTAATATTTATTTATTTGTTTGTTTGTTTATTTATAAAACATACAAAACATACAAAAACATACAAAACAATACAAAACAATTGCCAAAAATAAGAACAAAGCTTGACTATTTGGCAAGCGATAACGAATAACATTACAATAAAAACAAAAGGGTCCAACATGATGCTCGTGGAATAAGGGTTAGGGAGAGAGAAAGAAAGGAAGAAAGAGAAAGAGAAGAATAGAAGGGGAGGAGATGATAAAAACCTCCCAATATTAGTCTCGCCAAATCAACTCGACATACCTATATACCTAGACATATACATGCATATACATATTTATGCTAGTAAATTACAGTGATGTATTCACATGATAAATGTTACCTTTGTCATATAAAAATTACATTGAATGAGAGAGAGAAGAAGAGAAAAAGACAAATACAATCATCTATAAAACATAAAATTCTACTTGTTCGTTCAAGACTTATATATATCTAGTTCTTAATAGAACTTATATATATCTAGTTCTACACATATTGCAGTTCATATAAATATGAAAGATGTGAATTTATCGTTTCAAGAAATATAGTTTTTTTTCTTCACGAGTGCAATATTCTCCTAAGAAAATTCAGTTGATCCATAATTTTCAAGAACAATGTCCCCCCATGCCTGAAGGGAAAAGTTTTCCATCAGTGTGCGCTGCTCTAATATAAGCCGGTGAAACATGGATACTAACCTCACAGTTGATACAAATGCTACAAGTGGAACAAACAAGCCATGAAAAGATACATGCTCCGTTTTTACCAGATAGAAAGACTTGCACATAGATTAGAGAACGAATGCAAGTGTACGATATCATCAAGAGAATTGAAATGGAAATGGGGAGGTCACCTAGCAAGAAGAAATGATGGCAAATGGATCACAGTAGTCATAGAATGGATCCCACTTGTTAAAAAGCATTCACAAAAGAGACCGAAAACAAGATTGGATCGATGACATCAGCAAGTATTGTGGTTCCAATTGGCAAAAGAAAGTTGCAGACCATATTGGTTGTAAACATGCAGAGGAGTCCTTCATCCTGCAGTGGATAGACAATGGTTAGGATGAGGGTGATGATGAAGATGAAGATGATATTAAACTGTTGGAAGAAATATCCTTCTGGGTTCAGTTCCAAGTGGGGAAGAAAGACACTGGAAACATGGAGGCTGTTTGGAGAGATGGTTTAATGGTGGACAGGACCACATGGCTCCAAAGTGAAAAGGATGATCACATGCTTCAAGATGTTGGGTGAAGGAAAAGAAGAAGGGGGCTCTCTACGACTCTCAGGGAATATATGGGAGACAACCCTAAACTTAAACTCGAACATAAGACTAACCAACAGTCTGAGCTATGGGGCCATGCAGGGACAACTCTGTAGGCTGTCCTGAGTCCCAGGCTGGATGATGATGTAATGAAAGAGCTTTGGGCAATTCCTCTTGTGGGGCTTGATTGAAGGAGGTAGATCTTTGTTTTGAAAAATAGACTGGCCCAGGCCAGAGTAACGACCCATTAGCAAAAATGGGGGCTGAATTTCTGCCCCTGTGTTTCTATTTTTCTTTTTAGGGAAAATACGCTGCCTTTTTAGTATATCCTAAAATATTTCATTTTCCTAGGAGAGGGGTGGGTTTTTATCTTCCAACAAGACAATTACTATATCTGTAATAAATGAAACTGAGTGCTTTTTTCTGAATTAACTATTTAAGGATAGAATTTCCTGGTATTCTCTTGAACTTTGTTTCAAAGAAGAGAATTTATTTTCCTACACAGAAAGGTTAAAAATAAATAATTTGCCCAGTCACTATTATCTAATAAATATATATTTGAATAAGGGTGTAATGGATCAGAGGTTAAAAACACACTGAGCTCGTCAGCTGCAGAGCTGCAGTTAGCTTGTCAGCTGACAACTCAGGTTTGAGAGCTGAGCTCCATGCAATGGGGCTGAGCTCCCATTACTTGCCTCAGCTCCTGCCCACCTCCCAGTTCAAACACATGCAAATGCAAGGAGATAAACAGGTACCGCTTCAGTGGGAAGGTAAACAGGGTTCTGTGCACCTTTTGGCGTATAGTCATGCTGGCCCCTTACCATGGAAATTGTCTTCAGATAATGCTGGTTCCCTTGGCCAAGAAACAGAGATTAACACCGTGCCTTAAAGTCAGATCAATAGGGAATCCTTTACCCAGAGATGGTATTTAGCAGGTTCTAACCAGTCCTGGAGAACCGGTAGTGGAAATTTTGAGTAGTTAGGAGAATCGGCAAATACCATCTCTGACTGGCCCCGCCCCATCTATTATCTGCTTTCTGAGTCCCAGCTAATTGGCTGGCTCTTCTTTGGTTGCCCTGCACATGAGAACGGAGCTGGAAATTAGGTTAGTGGGGTGGGGAGGAAATGGGATTTTGCAGTAACCTTTCCCTGCCATACTCACCAAGCCATGCCCACCAAGCCACACCTACAGAACCGGTAGTAAAAATTTTTGAATCCCACCAACTGCTTTTACCTTTATATACAGGGAATCTTTGACTTATAACCACCATTGAGCCTAAACTTTCTGTTGCTAAGAGAGACATTTGTTTCGTGAGTTTTGTCCCATTTTACAAGCTTTCTTGTCACTATCATTAAGTGAATCACTGCATTTGATAAGTTAGTAACCCGGTTGTTTAGTGAATCTGGCTTCCCCATTGACGTAGCTAGAGAGAAGGTCGCAAAACGGGATGAATCACATGACCCCAGGACACTGCAACGATCATAAATATGAACCAGCTGCCAAGCAACTGAATTTTGACACATGATCATGGTGCTGCACAAGTTGTAACTGAAAAATGGTCATAAGTCACATTTTTCAGTGTCATCATAACTTTAAACAGTCATGAAACAAACTGTTATAAGTCAAGAACTACCTGCATTTGGATATGATTTGAAGAGGCCAGCCAGAAAATCGGCTTCCATTTATTTCAGAGTGAAACACTGGGTAGTGAGAACAATAAAGACATCAATCCAAAAATAAAAGGAGAGAGCCAATTTGGTCTAGTGCAGTGATGGTGAACTTTTTTGGCACTGAGTGCCCAAACTGGAGTGCCAGAGAACCAAAGACCAGCTGGCCGGTATGCACATGCCTGTTTCTTTTGGCTGTTTGGGGGCCATTTTGGCCCTTTTCAGATCATTTTTCAGGCCATTTTCAGTCTGTTTTTTGGGCCAAAAGTGTTGTGACCTGTGGTTTTCATGTGTTGGACTAGTGAGGAGGTGTGTTCCAGCTTTTTTACTGCATTTTTGTGTTCTCATCTAGGTGGGTACTTATTCTTCTATTGGTCTGTCCAATGTATGTGGCCGGGCATGATGTACAGGGAATTTCGTATATGCCTTGGTTTTCCAGGTCAATTTTGTCTTTGGGGTTCCTCAGGATGGTGCTATTTTTTGTCTGTTTGGAAGGCAGTCTTGATGTGATGCCTGTGTAGTATCCTTTACTGATTTTATCTGTAGTACCTCTTAGTAGGGCAAAGACAGCTATTCATAGGTCTGTTGGCTTCTAAGGTCTCTGTTATGTCTTGGGTGTGTTTTTTGTGGATCAAGCTGGTGAATTTTGTTTTTTGTGGAAGCCATTGGCTGTCAATACTCTCAAAAGTCAGGTGCATAGTTCAGTCTTTATATGTGCTCTTATCTGCAGGTGTTTGGTTCTGGTAATTAGTTTTTTGCCACGGAATTATCTGTGCTGGTGGTGGTGGGATTGGGCGTTGAGGTAACGGTTGGTGTGTGTTTTCCTTTTTGGTATATGGTGTGTCCCAGTGTGCCATCTGTGTCTTTTGTAGATTAGTACATCTAGGAATGGTAGTTGTTTTGTTTATTTCCATTTCCATGGTGAACTTGGATTTTTGGGTGTGTGTTGGTTTAGGTGTGTTAAGGAAAATTGTTTAGGTTTTCTTTCCATGGGGCCAAATCAGCAAAAGTGTGTCACTCGATGTATCTTAGCCATAGTTTGGGTTTGTGGGTGGCATTAGCCAAGGGCTCTGGATTCGAATTCTGTCCATGAACAGGTCTGCATAGACGGGTGACAGTGTGATCCATAGGGGCTTTCCTTCATTTGCTTGTATCTTTGTCCTTTGTATGTGAAATATGTGTTGGTTAGGCAGTGTCTGTTAGTTCCATGAGGTCTTTTAGCTTGGTTGGTAATTTATTTTTGATGATTTCATAGAAGTTTCTTTTATCGGACTTGAGTGAATAGTGAAACAACCGTCGAAAAGCTTACAAGCAGATTCTTCTTGTTCTAACGTGTAGATCTTTGATTAATTTCTTAAGAGTGGTATGGAGTTTTGTACATATGAAGCTGTGCGGTTTCAGCATAGGGGCTGTAGTTGTTTGCAAGTGTTTAGGCTAGGTTTGGGAATGGTGGCTCCTATGGACAATCAATGCCGCAGCCACATACATTGGACAGACCAATAGAGTAAATATCAGTACCGCCCTAGATGAACACAAAAATGCAGTAAAAAATCTGGAACACAACCTCATCACTAGTCCAACACATGAAACCACAGGTACAAACATCAACTTCAATGGCAACTAAACCCTAGCCACTATAGAAACCCAGCCACAGAATCATCAGAGAAGGCATAGAATTGAAAAAGACGCTGACCAGCGCATGAATAGAAGAGATGATTCGCAGCAGACTGTCAATCATTTGGAACCTGCACTCTCAAATAGAAGATCTCCACACCACAGGCCAGGCAAAGCACCTGAGCAACAGATAGACTCCCTCTATGCTCCAGATCAACACCCCACCACCAGGCACCCAGGTGAAACCCCAGCCTTGCTGATGAATAGCAGCCGTCCTTTCACCACAGAGCCAAGCTGCATTGAAAAGCCTCCAACACAGAACACAGAGTGTTGCCAGCCAATCAAAAGCCACAAACAGACAGAAGAAAACCAGAAACACGCAATCAAATCAACTCCAAGTTCCAATGAACAGAACCCAGGTTAATAGCCAATCAGATAGAACAGCCAACTACAATGCAGCTACAAAACTTACAGAACTACAATGACGTGGGATAAATACCCGAAGGAACTAAACAGCACAAAATATATATATATATATATATATGATAATATATATATATGTAATATATTATTATATGTATATGTATTGGTTATATGTATGAATGTATTGTATATGTATATGTATATGTATATGTATAATGGGTATATGGTAAATATGTATATGTATATGTAATTATGGTATATGTAATAGTATATGATGTATAAGATATAGATATAGATATAGATATAGATATAGATATAGATAAATTATAAGGAATATATAAATATAGATATGGATATGGATATGGATATGGTATGGATTATGGATATAGATAAAAGTATAGATATAGATATAGATATAGATATAGATATAGTATAATATCATTTTATTGGTTTTTAAGAACAAACATAAGCATGAAACATAACAAAAACATAAACATCGAAGCATTTTCCATATATATGACATACGTGTGTCGGTTGGTTTACAATTGGTTTTGTGCTTCCATTTCATGTCTTACAATTACATTACAATGTATATATTTCTTCAATATTTTCACATGGCAAATATTAAATACATTATATAATTGTTAATTCATTGACTATACTTTTAATTCAATTCATGTTTTACGAAATAATCCATATTTTACTTAATTTTGTCTTTATGACAGTTCAATTATTATGCATCTCAAATCTATCCTATCAATCTCATTTTGTAGATATAAGAAAAAGAATATATCCCTTCTATATTTATTATTTTCTAAGAATCTACATATTTTCATTACACGTATTTTATTGTCTAACCACTGATAAAAATGATCCCAAATTTTATAAAATTGTTTATCATCTTGTCTCTGATTTCAAATGTAGTCTACTCATTTCAGCACATTCCAATAATTTCTTAATGATTTCGCTCCTGTAATGGTATTCTTTCATTTTTTTTCACAGTTTTTTGGCAAATACAATGCCTAGATGCGTTTAATACACTTTACAATCAAGGTAATTTCAATTCTGGTACTATATATTTTAAGGTAAATTCCCAAATAGGTTTCCAAGTCTATAGCCTCTGGTTTAAGTCTTGCTTTTTTTGTTATTTTTTTCCAACCACGGCAGATTTTAGTCCAAATATTTTTTAGCATCCGCACAAGTCCACGCACAAATATGGTAATATGGAACCAGTTCTGATGACAATTTCTAAACATTTTTCAAAGATTTGTTCTTTGAACATTTCTTGCAATTCTTGTCAGGGGAAAATGCCACCTGTAAAACATCTTATAATCTGTTTAGAATTTTTGAATATAGATCACAGTATATCCATCCTGCTTCCTCCAAGAGCTTAAAGTTAACCTTCTAGCAAGCCTGTGAGAGATGTGGCACAGAAAATGGGCCAATTATAATCAACTGACATTGCAGAGCAGAATGACTAGAGATGTCCTTTGTTTCCTGTTTGTTCTCTCCTCCAACATTTTAACATTATTTTAACCCATGTCACACTGAACCAACGATGCAAAGAGATTGTAAAACGGACAAAAACCTTGCCATCCGTTTCGAACCACGCATCAGATGTACTCCAGCATCCGTTTAAATTGAGGTTTCATCCACTCCAAAGTTTTTGGGGCTGCCCAAAATTTGTGTGGAATAATGTATCCAGTTTGTCCGTTCTGCCATCCGCTACACACTGTTTTATGCATCCGTTTACGCATCCGCTATATCCACTTGGCATCGCGTGGCATCCACGCAACTCGCATCCGCCCGTACGCAGGGAGGAAGCGGAAACGGACGCGGAAGCAGATGCCAGAACGGATGCAGAATGGATGCAGCACAGAAACAACAGCGTTTAAAGCGAAAACATTCGCAGAGGGAGACCTATCTCGATATTAAG